>JAHPZR010025606.1:0-27500 GCA_019787425.1 Platygyra sinensis
TTAAGACGAAAACGTGAAACACCATACCGAATGTTTTCTGCAAATTTTGATTTAGTCAGTCTGTAGACGATTGGTCTTCCAAAGTATGCGTCTGTTAGAAGGTTTGCCACAGTTCACAACTGCATCATGCTGTATGGAAAATGGGTGTCTGGAGTATCCAGGGCCCTCCACTGCGACCAGCCGGCCAATAGACAGTATGACGCTACCATGGCTGGCAATCCCCACAACCCAGTCATGTGCCTCCACACTATCTTCCAGGCTCCCGTCACACTGAGTTAACAGTGGAGAGGGGGAGGGGAGGGGGGAGGGGGTTTCAAAAGACGGCTACGAATAGACTAAAAATGTGCATGAAACTGCTCAATCCCCACCAATCCTACGACCAAAGCATTCAAAGGACCGCCACGCTGGGACACGCTAGTAAAGTGGCGAAGTGCACTGAGCCTGCAATACCACTCTTTGTTGTAACTTTGTTAAATTGCTTTTAACAGCATTGTGAATGTAAAACTTCACGAGTAGCTAAATTGCTTCCACGTATACACTGGATACATTGAGATTGAAAGTTACATACACAGAATTATCATACAAATAGTTTATTACAAAACCTGTTATCATTTACAGTTCAAGTGATATCTATAGCAGTTTCCTTTCCGCTTGCTTTAGTGTATGTGTTAAATAATAAGCAAATAATTTTACGTTCATAATTCCCTTCATCCCACTCATTACGTTGAACCCTTAATGACCAGCATCTAATTTCTCTTCGCATTTCAAAAGAAAGTTACACATGCTGGGCATGAGCATAGAGCTTTTGTGATGAATTTACAAATTCTCCTACTACTTGCATAACAAACGTATGGACACAAGTAAAAAGAATTTGCATGTCGGCATCAATGATTAACGGACTTGAAAATAATTGACATCCCCCAGGTAGTGGAAAGAACCAGTATTGAAGATTCGAAATAGAAATTTCGACCCAGCGCACAGTGTTCTAATCCTTTTACCAGCTAGGTTTTTCACAAGTCTTTTCGCAGCAGTCATAACTATAAAAATACACATCTGTCAACCAGGGAGAAAACAAAATACATGCTAGTATCAAGGCTGACTGCTCAAATAGCTCCAGTGCTTCAATGCATTTGCTAGAAAATACTGACCAATAGTAAGGGGTCAACTATAAACAAACTTCCTAACTGTATAGAAGACGTCTTGAAAAGCGCGTCCAGCTAATGATAACCCCAGCTTGTGACAAATTTTTCACGCAGAACCTTTAGCCCCACACATTCTTATACTGACATCCAGTCAATGTTCCTCACTGGAAGTTTACCTAGTGTAAATCTAATGGCTAGCACTTCAAGAAGTGCATCGACCGTTAAGGGGGACTACTGTCTGCGCTTTTTAACATTTAAGTATGACGACTGCGACAAAGACTTGTATATAGGCGGTGTCTACATTGTGCTTGATAGAATGAAGGTGAAATCTTTAAATAACTGACATACAAATATTGCAAATAATTCAATATTTCTATGCGAAATATATTCAAGAAAAACGTCCACTAAACCCCAGCCAATGGTTTCCCTTTACATCAACACAAGTTAAATTATTTTACAGCCTTGAGAACTGGTCGGTGATTACTTGCTCCCTGTAATTCTCATTCTTATAGGACCAAGAGTAGATTTGATTTGTGGCACTTCACTGATTCTACTTATCAACTCAAGGCCGTCTTAAACAACCCTTCCCCCACCCAATTGTTAAAATTCAAACTTATGTCGAAGTTTACAAGACGCCAAAAACAGAAATGTTACTGGCGCGCAAAACTTCGGTGTAGAATTTAACTTCTTGATTTATGAAAAAATGAAAAAAAGATTCATTTTACGAGATATGAGTTCTGCAAAAATACTTTTACTTTATGACATTTCTATATAACTTCTAAGCCACAATTCACTTTTCCAATTGATACCAAAATTATAAATTGGAAGTTATTAATTCATTTACTATTTTAGAGGATGGAACTGCAGTCCTTTGGGACATTTTTATATTAGAAAGGAGCTATATTCCAAAGGAAAATATCGATGTGATCACCCTGACGCGCACGTTCGAAACTATTGTTAACTCAAGGTTAACTGCTCGCTTTAGTTCCGTGTAATCAACCATATCACTAAATCTAACACCACGCTTTTCATAACACCCACCATACACCACACCACACTACACCACAAAAAAAACACAGTAGTTGAAAACAGTGTCAAGATTTTAGACGCCCACTTAAAAGTTGAGAAAACTGACTTGGACCGATCGAAACATCAGGCTCAACATAACGGAGAGCATTACAAAATATGGAGAGATCAGTCAGGTTGGTAGGACGAACTTTCCGGAGAGCAGGTGATCCCTTTTCGATTAAGGTCAAGATTACGATTTCTTAATTTATTTTGCAGTCCTCCATCGTTTTAAACGTGGGCCGACTGAGCATCACACAGGCTGCCATTGATCGTTACCAGTAGCATTGTAGAGGCGCCGAGTGCGTTATGGTTCACTATTGGGTCTAATAAGGCGCATGCGTCTTCGCAGATGGGTGTCATCCGACTGCAAAGCAAAACAATCAATGTAAGTACCAAGCGCTCTTCCTGTTCACATAATACGTCGCGTAGCTTAATATGTAAAAGCAGAGATATACTAGTAGCACTACAGAGTATAATAAAAAAAGGAAACAGAAAACGGAATGTAAGTTTGCGATGCAGCGTGATCAGACAAATCAGAGGTAACACAACAAAAAAGGGCCAAGAGCCCGACAATCTATTGTTTTCTTTATGAGAATCAACCGTGGGTTTTGCTGTACAATCTCCCAGGGTGGCTTAACTGAATTAGAATTTTGTGATCCGCTCCAGTCCAGCTGCACATTAAAGGATTGTTAAACTGAAATTCTCTTGTTGTACCAAGAAAAAAAAATGCAATTTTGACAAATATGGCTAAAATGTTTCTCTTCATGTACTTTGATTAAGCAAAATAACCATAAGATCGATCAATCACGTGAATATGATGGTGAATGGTATATTCCCCCAGGGGTTGAGCCTCTAAGCATGGCAAGAGATAACACACTTCAACGGATGACCACCTTCCCCTCAACTACGTTCCCAGGGGCTTTTCCTTGGACATTGGGAGGGACAGGAACGTGTTTGTCCTCTCCTTAAAAGAATGGACCGTGCCATTATATGAGAATAACTTAGATCCTTTTCATAAACGGCTGCCAATTCTTTCTTTTGTTAGTATTGAAATTAGACTGACTAAACTCGTTTTTGAGTTTGTAATTCAAAAGAATTTTAACTCTCAAACGAGATTTAAAGGTATACAAAAGAATGTTTAATTAGCAGACATTATTTTATGAAACAAGGGTCTATGGCTTCATCAATATTTATAACTGAAAGTTTAAGCACAACAAGGAAGCTTACGTCATATCCGGCTTCTTCGCGTCGAATTACAGCTTGCGCTTGCGCCTTGAGAGCCAGTAAATCTTCGTGTTCGGAGAGAGAGCCTGTTCTTGGTCTTACTCGAACCAGGTTCACTTCTTCTTCGTCTTCGTCATCTTCCTCCGAAGCCGAGTACCTGTGACGACCATCTGTGGCACTGGTACCTAGTAGTTCATCCGAGGAGGAGTATGGCAACCAGTCGTGAGGGTAGGGACGTTCAATCCGAGCAATCTGCTCCGCCAAATTAGTGAAGGTAGTATTGCTCGTCAACTACGAAAATAAAAGAAAACAGAAAACGATTCAAAGAATAGATACGCCAATTCATACTTGAAATTACGTAAGAAGTTGCATGCACGCTTACAGAAAACACGCACACAGATAAAGAATGAACAATTCGAGGAGAAAAACATGAAAAGCTTGACAAAAAGCATGTATCGTCTAGAAACAAGAAGTAATGAAGAAAGAAAGCGCAAGAAGCATATGTTGAATCACTTCTAGGATCCTTACAATATAACATAACAGTACGGAGCACTGTTTCTAGCCTCTCCCGGGGAAAACCAGGAGAGAATGGGTATGATAATCTCTGTACGTAGACTGTTGAATTATCACAACGATTTTGTCAATAACTAGAGCAATTTCCAACAGTGTCGTAAAACCAAAACCAAACCAATTACTTACCAATCAGACTACTCAGCAAATCTCAAACCGTAGTAAAACTAAAATCAAAGTAATTTTCTAACTACTTTTGACACTCAATTGAAAATCGCTCTAACATCGCGTACAGATTAGCGATTTGAAGCCATCATGTCGAGCAGGTTTCTAATATGTTCCTCTTTTCGTGTTCATTACCTTCCCAGGAGCTTGTCCTGAAGCGTACACATGAGTCATGTGACCTCTAGACGGGTGCTCCCTGAAGATGTCGGGTAACTTGTTTCCTCTGACCCAGCCCTTGAAAACAGTCTGACCGTGATGGTAACCAACATCCTGGAGGAAAACATTCGAGAAATGGACAGAAAAATCACGACGCCTTAGAGACTGAGACCAACTTCCTCAACACAGTTGTATACGTAAAAAATGTGTATGTCATTGGCCATTCCCCATCGGGGCTTTTCAGGACCAATGTAAATAAATAATGATAAATAAATAATCAAATAAACATAACTAGGTTAAGAATCCCAACTGGCGGGAAGCAGACCAGTTGGCTATTTACAAGCGTAGCCGAGAGGTTAAACTCGGGGCTACCAGTTCTATAAGTAGTCAAGCAGAATATGACACAGAGTGATTGGTCTTGGTGTAAGACCTGTTAACTAACATAATGATGATTTTTACAGAGAATTTACATGTTATTAGATAGTTTAACTGAGACGACAGCTACAAAAATTGCCACAGATTTGGGTTTTTTTTCCGGCCTTAAATCAATCCAACACAAATATGGGAAAAAGTTCCTATCGAATTCACAGCAAATACAAAATATTCTTTCTTTAGTTTGCACAGAAAAAACTTATTGTTTTCGCTTGTCAGAAACCGGTCTATGTCAAAGCCTGCATTCTTACGACTGGTGTTAGACCGTTTTTATAGGTTACATGCAGATTTCAGGGAAAACAACAATATCTTATGGCTATTAAAACAATAGTTATAATGAACACTTTCTTGTCATATAGCACTACATGTGAACAACAAGTACTACTACTGTGTCATGACGCCTTGAACGGTTAAAATGAAAATACATGTTCTCTTGACTTACCACTATCTCATCAAAGCGACCAAACTCCAACGTCTTGAACCTGTAGATGAAAGAACCATGTCATTGATCGACGCTAATCTATGATGTAAACAGTTGCTTAGAACACTAAATAGCACGGTTCTATTTTGCCAACTCTACATGTCCTTTCCGTCCCAAACGCTCGTAAAGAATAAGGAATATTTTGCAGTGGATGTCATCTGCGCAATTCTGATCACGGAATGCTCTGTTTTGCCCGCTCTATCTTATCTGCGACTGTTTACTTTGTAGCTACAAGCAACACTGACGCGTAGATGGTAGAATGAACCTATCACGCATAAGCCTGTGATCACAAACCTGTCGATAGGCGGTCTGATGTATTCACAGTAACTGCTCTCCTTCACTTCAGCCAGTTGCCTCACACACGACACATACGCCAGACGAGACTGAATTTCTGCCATGTCAGGAATCTTAAAATGTAAATAAAAGAATTCTTGTACTGTTTTGTTCTTCAGTTATGTCTTTCAGTTGATGCCATGATACAGAGACATAACTTTTTCAACTCAATTCAGCCATCAGGATTCTTATGTCTGACCACTACTTATACCGTAATGAATAACTAAAGCAAAATCTCGATCAAAACAAATACACAAACAAAACGTTTCAATGAGTGCATGCTGAATCTCATATCGTGAACTCCTGTTTGCGATGTACGCTCTAGGCTAAAACACTATCACTGGTCCCTGGGGTTTGAGGGGGTTCACGAACGGGGAATTTATAGCAGAGCCGAGCTTATATCTGAAGTTTGCTGGAGGTATGTTAACGGACTTTTGAGCAGGATTACGTCGAGATCTACGGGTGTTCACGCACCCTCTACAGAAAGAACTAAAGAATTTGCAACATAGAGAACTACTGTGAAATGCGCTTTATAAAACTGCTTCGTACCTTGACGGTTTCGGCAAAAGGATTCCACTTGTTCCACAGCAGCCACCAGCCCGACAACTGGTCGCCATAGTTCGTGAGGTCGGCGGGATCCTCCGATCCTACATCGATTGCTATGATCGTCTGAGCGCCCATGGTCTTCATCACATCCGCTGAAAAATAAACCACACAATGTTAAAAACGAGGAATAGAGTGACTAAAATACTTTATGGAGAGCAGGATACAAGGAAAATTGTCCACTTCACTTTTTATAATTCTACAATTCAGCCAAACCTTTGTAACAAGTACTACTGGAAAGTTATAGGAACACGAACGACGAAATTTACATTACCACTTCATTTTCTGGGAAAATTATTTCAGATGGGTTGTAACGACATTCATGTAACGAATCTCTTACTGATGCTGAAAAGTGCACCTTAAACTAATAATTAACCCCAGTGTATTCATAGAAGGTAACGATAGTGATAACCTTCACTCACCAGGTAAATTATTGACATATCCACCATCCAATAAAAGATGTCCGTCCTTGGGGTCACACAGTGGAGGCAGATATCCCGACAGAGACATACTAGCACGGATATACCGCCATAAGCAGCCTGTAAGGAAGATCACGTGTTACTCTCACTGGTGCTACTTGCATCTGGTACAAATGTTTCTTATGACATGTTTCAAGATCTTTCAAATCTTACAAGTACTTTAATAGCAGTAATTTCACAAGGAAACAAGAGACGCCAGGAAAATTAAGCGCAGGAAGAAAAATTCAAATGCCGTTTTTTTTGTCATTTTCTTTTCGCATTAAAAAGTTTACACTATAGCAGCTACATGTACTGGCCATTTAAGGGTGCTCCGTGACAGTATTTTGATTTATTTTGACCATCGACAAAATTACCATTAAATTGAAGGAAACCTGAAAATAATACTTCACAAAGATAGAAAAACACCAAAGAGATAATAATAAACCATAAAGAAACAAGGATGGTCAAGGATGGAGAGGATTGTCACGGATTACAAACAACGAAATTGAAAAATGTAGGTTAAATTTTTCAAACCGTTTAACCGTGACGTAGCTCCTTTAAACTATAGCGGGGAAGAAAGCTGGGAGTAAACGTCCTTCAAATAGAGCCCGGACAATAAGTAGGAGTCATCCCAATCGGCCAACGTCAAACTATGGTAGAATCACTCGATTTTCGAAAACCCTATTCGGCTTCGTATGGGGTTAATGCTTTTCAAGTAATCTTGTGACATAGAAAGTGACTAGAGATCTGCCTACGTGGTTTGAGTTCAACTTACCGTCTGTATGTACTCTCATTCGTGAAGACGTAATGTCTGTTGTGATGCAAAAGTAAGGCAACAAGAGATCCTGGACGAGGAAAACAAAAAAAAACACTTCAATCAACTGCACGACCTAGTAATAACACTGCACTAACCGCCAATCTCTGTGTCTCATTCTAGATTGGCAATCCTGTATGACTTCTGTCCTTTTCTTTGGTGTTTTTCTACCGTTTAAATTTGCTCTGATTTGAAAACAATTTCGTATAACACATATTCCGGGTTCACGTTTGATAAAAGCGCTCTTGGTAGAACAAATGCGTGTACATTCCAATGATTTTCATCGAACCCACGCCAATGTTAATTCAACAGTAATGGTATAATGGAGCACGCATAATGTACCTCTATCTGTCGCTCTCCAAATGTGCTTCTTATACCGGCGTTAAAGCCACTTCCTGCGTAAAAGGAGACAACAGTTAACGTCAGAGAGACTATAGCAAACCGAGTTCATGAATTTCAAAAGCAATCTCACCGGAGAACATGGAGGTGAATGGATAAGTCAGATCTAAGATCTTCTTAAGAGTGACGTCATGTCCTACAAGCGATAAAGAGACTTTCAATCAGTTTGAAGTAAGGCCCATTTTCGACTAATTAATCCGTGGAGTAACAGAAAAACTTCAGAACCAATCAGAACCAGCAATCCGAAGGTTGACGCGTCAGTTGATGTCATCAGCCACGTCATGTCACTTAGCAACATGCTAGGTAAACACTGCAGTTTCCAAAAATTCACAGGAACAGAATTTCGACCATCCGTGGTTTTAGAAATGTCGTTTTTAGACATTTTGCTGCGCCAAACGAAAGATAACAATCCCCTTAGTGAGTCTTGAGCACTAAAGCGAAAGTACGCAGCGAACCATGCTAACGGAGAGATAACAAAAAACTTGTACGAAACTACTTCACGTAACAAGCGTGTAACTCGCATGACAAGCTCTTACCAGTGACCACTCGCGGACCTTCTGACACATTTTGTTGACGTCAGCTGACTCGGCGTACGCTGCGCCAACAAAGGAACCCATACTTGTACCGCCGACCATATCAACAGGAATACCTGCAACCAAACGATTACTACGCGTTCAATGGCATAGAAAATTAGTTTACAAGTTTCTCACGGTTTGCCTGAAAACTTGCCAGTGGAGAATCAAGTGTAGCTTGCAAAGCGAGCGTTCCCTGACGGAAGAGCTTTTTTTTACCGCACGCAAATTGGAGTGAGAGCAAAAAAATCGACAGAACAGGGGGTGGTGGGACAAGCTCGTTCCAATTTGCGTGCGGCGTAAATGCGCAAAGCTTTTAGTGCGAGTAAACTTGCTACAAAGGCTAACTCAAGTGTTCTTCATGTAACTACAAGAGTTGTTCGCGTTCTTTTTTCTGAAATACAACACAAAGAATATGACAAGACAGAAAACCGTAAGACATAACCTCTCTAAAGGGTTTTTTCAATGGCCCGCCGTGTTTAATTAAGACCCGCAGTCTGTTTCTTTGAAGACTGAATTATTTACCTGCTTCTTCTAGTGCTTTGATGACTCCGCAATGAGATAATCCCCTAAAAAGTGACAAAAACAATAAACACTACTGGTCACACACTGCTATAAACAAGCAATAATGTGAGATATGGGATGTTAAAAAGGCACCAAAAACAGTTATTCCAGACTGATGCATTGACTGACTGGTCATTCTCCTAGGAGCAGTGTTTGATCTTACACTGTGTTACAAAAGAGTTAATAATTAACTATTATTGCACAACATATTAAAACCTGTTTTGAATGGACCATAGTTTATATAGGGGACTGGTTATGAAGCCCGGCAAACATCAAAGGGGCAAACAAAGATGGCAAGATTTATGTTGGAAGGTCCACGACAGTGCACAATCCTTTGTTCTGTCCTCATACACTATGCATGAATTACGTAACCAACACGTTTCTATTGGTGAGTTTCTCAGAACGGAGTAAACAACTATTGTATTTTGTGCACCGTCAAGGCCAAAAAAGCGAACAAAAACATAAAACAAAGAACTTTGTCGAGTTTCATAACCATTCCCCTCTATTAACTATGAATGGACACCCTGTATTAAGCGGATACTAGTTAGAGTCCCAAGGGTGCCCGTTAAATACAGCTTTCACTGCAGGCAGTCGACAAATCGGTTATTTACCTGGCCCCGCCTCCTCCGAGAATCAATCCAATGGACGTGCCTGTAAGTCTTCGAGCAAGACGTAAAAAGTCGGATTTTCTGAAAGGAACCACCATACATGTATGTTTAAAATGAGATTACCAACTAAATAGGAGGGCAGAACAGGTATTTACTCCCGGGAACTGAAGAGACGTTCACCCCATACAGCAAAATAACAGGTTTGTTTATTCAAATAGTGTCATAGACTTAACTCACTTGTCTGGTAAAGGATAAGCTGCAGGATTTTGAGAGTACTAAAAAATTGAACGAAAAGACATCCATTACACACACATTCAAGATACCTACTTTTACTCCATTCTCTCAACGTTCAGGCAAACTTTCATAGAATGTAAATTGCGAAACCAGCATTTCAAACTTCCTACCTTTTCAGACAACGGACGCCTTCCGAAAATTTTCTTAGGGCATCGAACCTTGAACAAAGCACAAAAACAAAGATATATAAGATATGCGATCTCTCTCTTGTGGTGCTTGGAGACCAAGCTGATAGCGGTGGCATACATTCTCTCAACAGACATTGCAGACAACATACGTTACTGAAGGCCTTTCAGAGCGGTGCCCCGTCCCGCGTGTGGTCACAGTAGTAACCGAACGAGTTGACAACAAAACCAAAAGGAAACAAAGTTCAAAAGGAACTTTGCCATACGCATATCCATGAATAAAGTGTAATTTTTCTGGTTATGGACGGAGCAGGAGACTGCCAGCCTTGTGATTATGCACACTGTTTTGTATCTTAACTTGAAATCAGAATCACTTTATTTGGTAAGAAGATTAGCAAAACCTTAATTTGGAATTTTTGGTACAAACAAGACAGTTCAATTCAAACAATCTCCAGTTTACGCAACTTGAAGAAAACGCAGTCGAAAACCGGACATTGTCTATGGAAATTCCGTCCAAGCAGCATCAGAGAGAGAGACAGCCTGAGGAATAATCCACTGCAATTCAGTCACTCATTTAACAAATAGATTTAAATTATCATGCATCTGATCAGATATTAGAGATCCCCACCCCCCCTCCCCCTCAAAAAAAAAAAAATTTGACACGTAACTGATCACTGATAATGAACTAGGTAACACAAATACCTAAACGCGCATAGATCGATTGTATTAATGACTTTGTCATATTACAGTTCATGCGCAAGAGCCAACAAGACCCGTTTAATAGCGGCATAAAATGCAGCCTTACATGGTGATGTGCGCAGATCCAGTCCCGCGCGTTCAGCCAATCCACAGTGTGTGAAATGCGATAACCCTTGGCGGCGTCTTCGCGATGTAAGAGAATGAGCTCCTTCTGGGAACGAACACCAATGTTCTCAAGCTGCTTCTCCAACTGAAACAAATAACAGAAAAGTAACTATTGAGTATAGGATACAGATAGTACAATGCGTTTCAAAATTTCTTGGATTTCACGGTTTTAGGGTCTGGGTGCTGGGCAGCAACGTACGTACATCGTGCTAAACTGGGTTACAGCTGACCGGTATGAACAACGGTTTCGACCAGGCTCCCATGAAAACATGCATAGTACAATCAAAGTACAAGTATCAAGAAACAGAAAGGAATACGTCAAAATCTACCTGACCGACTGCAGGGCTGCCATCAGCTACACCAACAATGACAATGCTGTCTGCCTGTTGTGAGGGATTAAAGGAGAAAAGATCATAACAATCCTAAGCTTCCTCAAAGGGCGCGAAGTGGGAACCTTTCAGTCGCACGTAACCAAATCAGTAAAGTCGCAAAACATTTTGGGTAATCGAATTGAAAGAAAATACAATATGTTCGACTGCCGACTAGTCATACGAGGAATATTCGACGCTCATCTTTAATCTAGAGAAGAACGGTTGGTTTAACTTGGTTAAGAAGAACCTAGGGGAGAAACAGTTACTTTGGCAAGCGTGGCAAGGATGAAGTAAGCCATTTAAACAGTAACCAGTGACCGCGCATAAATACCTTGATCTTATACCTAAAACAAACAGAAATGTTAAAAAAAAGACATATATATACCAATCATTGCCATTCACGCCCCAGAAATCAAACTATTCACACCTGTCTAATACACCGTTTCGTCCAAGCAGACATGAAAGCGTCAGCCTGATACAACACGATGCGGTGAAGATCTTCCTGTTGTCCAAGCCAGCTTGACAGGCGATATTCGTTCATGCTTGAGAAAAAATATTGAAATTAATCACTTCAATAGACACTGAGCACGAAGTAGGGAGAACACTATTTAAAGTGTGTAAATGGTAAAGCGAGAACGTTGTAATAGAAAATAGCATGGAAAAAAATAGACTTATTCTTAGTGTTAAAGGGGCACTGTCACGGTATTTTAGTGTCATTTTACAATGCCGAAATATGTTCCTGCATCAATGGAAACCCAAAAATAATGATGCAGTTTTGTTATGTAGGTCTTTATCACTACACCGAAACCATTTATTGCCGCCTAGCACTTAGCATGGCAAGGATGGAAATGGATTGAAATTTGAAAAAACTAGCCAGTTTTTTTCAAATTCTAAAGCCATTCCTTGAAAATATTGCCAGAAATTCATTATGGTTTGCTCTCTGAGCCACCATTTGTTTGATATGTTTCTTCTAGTCCATTTGAGCATTTTGGGAACGAGTAGAGGTACCAGATAAAGATTTTAGCAACGAATGAAGCTGAAAACAGGAAAACTCCCGTGACAGTGCTGCTTTAAAGAGAGAGAAAGACGCCAAGAAAAGTGAATACGTCATCAAAAGCTAAAGATAGCAACTTCACAGGCATGGCTGGATACAAAGTAATTGGGTTAAATTGTAAGGAAAGGAAAAAAAAACATTGCACAATTATTTTCACTCGTTTTGCAGTATACGAAAATGCAAACAATACGGTAATTAGACACCTGTCCATTGCGGAGCTACCAAGCTTGCTTCGAACTAACTGGCTGGTCAGCAAGAGGGTGGGACCTGGGAACCAAGAACAGACACAATCAACATATCTTACAAAGCACACCTATAACTGATAAGACACAATAACCTGTAGAATGCCAGGTTTTATACAATTCAAGGCACTAAAAGGAGACTAGCTTCAATAAATGATTTCAATGTTTCCCTACAGTGCATTTCTTCGCTAAATGAGACAAGACACAATGTGAAACTATCTTTAATTTACACATTCTTTGTAACAAGAATACCTTAGCTTCAACCGGCAGCCAAGACATGGAAATTTTCGTGACACGATACAAGAATAACGCCAAGCAAGGATAAGGCTCGGATAAACACAACACAATACAATACAATGCAAGGTACAATAGTTTACTTAACCACGTTAACGTCTAAGAGAACAAGTGCTCGTTCAAAATACGAACGTGCATTAAGTCTACAATTAAATATATAATCTAAGTCTATGTACACATGAATTTTTCAAAACAATTATCCAGTTCATGCTATCCCTGGACTGAATCAGGCTCATTTTACCGTCATGTATGTGCATGATGTAACGCAGTGCACGTGACTTACCGATAGTGTGAAGTGCCAAGCTGAGTTCAAATGAGAAGTTGGAGACAGGCACATCCTCTGACGCGGGGATTATAGCCACTGTACCGAGATTTGAGCCTCCAAATATCTGGTTATCAACCGGTACGTGATTTTCTACATAGTAAAAATAGAACAACATGTGAGTAGAACGACTTTTACTGGAAGAAAAAACAGCAAGAACCATTTTTAATATTAATTTTGACCACAACGGCAGCGAAAGAAACAAGACAAGAAAGGATCGCAGTCTGGATGTCGTGACAAATCTCTCAGTGTCTGTGTTCTCTGACAGAGTTACACGAAACGTGGTCTCTATTCAATGAGAATGAAATGCGCAAGTAAGTGAAAGCGAGAACAACACTTAATACCCAGTAATGTTTCGCTTCTTGCGTAGCTTCTTCTGTACTGGCCTAGAAGCCTTTCACCGAGCAGATGAATTAGACGAGTGACAACCTGTTGAAATCAAAATAAACAAACCTTTGAGACCAATATTATAAAGAAAAACTTACGGAACTGTCATCTAGTTCCATGGTCTTCCATGGAAGAAATCTATAGCACCTAAGTGTGGGTAAAAAAATTCACCTGAGGGAAGTGTCTCTTGATTGTATTTAGCAGACCATCCGGAAGAACCGCAAGTTCCGTGTCCCTAATTATGAAAAGAATCCTCTGCTTACTAATACAACACGCTCAAAGTATAAAAAAATATATATATAGCAACAGTACAGAGCGCTACCTTGATGAAATATTGCGTTGTTACTTATACGTGGTATTTGCATCAAACTTTCTTACACTGTTACTCTTACCAACCTGAGCACAAACCTTGATTTTCCGGCACGCGAGCTTGCTTACCCTAATCAGTTTCCTTTTGTGAAACTTACTAGAACATTGCCTTTTTGTTGTTTTTGCCAGCGGCTTTCGACTTCGACTTAGCTCATTACATCTTAATTAAGCGGCGGAAGTTATTAGCCGGCTCTGTGAGGACGTTGGAGTTAACGGTTAGTCATAAGAAATGAAGATAACAAACAAACCGAATGGCGTGAACAGTAGTCGCCCTTGGAGCTTGTGTAAGGACTTCAACCTGAAAAGACAGAAAAAAAAAAACAATCTGACGATCATAGCAGAAAAAATGTCAATCACAGAATATAAAAACAACGATTTCATATACGAAATCCACACGCTGAGTTTAAACTATTTTTCATTGTCTGATTCGCAAGAACTATGAATTTAAGACCTTGAGGATGTGGTTTGATTCTGGCAGCTGCTGGGATTCCCCCCACGACAACTGAAAAACAGCCAAAAGGCAACTGACAACCAACAAATGCCCTAAAATGCAACCGACAGTGCATTATTGATAATTATACGTCTATATACGGCCCTTAAAAATCATGATGGCAACACATCAGACACATCAATTAAGATCTTTGCCTCTGTCTGCATACATGCATGTCTGGTAATAGCAACTTACGTCTGGGAGCGACATTAGGGACCTTACGCATATACGACGGCGACGGCGACGCCGACGCCTAGTAAAAAAAGTGTTCCTATTTTACTTTGAAATTTCTCATTTACTTAGATCTATTCAGTGTGTTTGTCAATATTTCAACCTGGCCCTGCTGAATATGCTACGAATGCGTTCAGTTCCAAATAGAAATACGAAAAATTAGCCGCTGTAGTTCACGTTCTCCAAACAACGCAGAAATTGGTCATTTCACGTTGCTGTTTTGCAAAGGACGGCAAAGAAATGTACCAAGAATTATAACGCACGTGCATAGCTATTGTTTTGCTCTTCAAACTTATTGTTTGGTGACGTTCTGGTTGCCGTTGCCGTCGTGTTTTGCGTAAGGTCCTTATTTAATCACGGACTGCATCAAACCATGGACAAATCAGTCACGTGACGTAATAACAAACACTCACCACTCCCACCAGTTCTCCGCGGCCAGCCTCGCGATCGAGTTCCTTTTTGCCATCGTTGAGTGTAACAACTGAACGAAGACGACCATTTAGCACAATGTAAATACAGTTGGACTGTTCGCCTTGTCTGAAATACAACAAGAGACGGCGAAAAAACTTAACAGACCAGTTGGTTTTTCGCCTGTTGTCTAATTCATATGGTGCAGTCCTTTTTTTGGGAAGCAAAAGTGAGTTTGCAACAAGTCAAAATTTAATGGCAACTGTGTTTGGGTTTCACTCATCTTATACGGTATTTCAAGAGATCACACAGATATTTCACGGACTTGTGTTGTTTCTTGTACCTGTAAACTGCTCTGCCGGCTTCCACATGCATCCAATCTAAAGCATAGTCGATTTGCCTCAGGAAAGGAGAAAGATGGCTTATAAGAGAATGAGCCACGTTCAATATTACTCTAGGCTTATGACGAATGACGCTGAAACAAAGACAGAACCAATTAATTAAACAAACAAGCAGCTGTCTGTCTGTCATGCAGTCAGTCGGATTGGTAAGGTAATACCTTAGTATTGCATTGCGCATCCCTACTGCGCACGATTTTCGCGTCATCAGCGCGCGCACATGGGCGCGTGCACGTGCAAAACGCAAGAAATTTCCCTCAAATTAAGCTCGATAACGGAATAAATTCTCCTTTTCTCTTAAACGAGCACGGTGACCCCCGATTTTTATTTCAGGTATTTGTTAGGAATAGTTTAATGAAGAACATATTTGAAGAGGAAAAAAAGTTTGATAGTAGAACATGATTTTTTTCTGGAAAATAGTTCCCAACTGGGTGTATTTTGGCCAAGGTGAGGACTTCAAGTTAACCACGGAAATGTCCGAAAAAGTGCAATATCCCCGCAACCAGGCAATCAAAAACGGCTTAAATGAAGCAATACTGTTTATGTCAATAAATGAAGCTTAAGTTTCAAGACAAAATGTTGTGCCTTTCAAGTAACCAAGATTTAATTCTGTGTGAAGGTGATTCGAACTTTTAACGCGCAACTAGTAAAATACCACATTTTTGAGTTTTTTTTTTTTTATTAAAAAAATACCACTTAGTCGGCGCGTCGAGTATGTTATGGACGGGTGGATCATCGATCAGAGATGTATGTATGTCACACCAATCAGACTGGATCTACTATTAAACACCAATCAAATTTCCTGTTATAAAGGTAAATGGTATGTGAGAAGATTTGATCCCGATACAGTTGAGAACGGCCATATTTATTCTTCTGTAAAAGAGGAGGAAGTATTCATATATTGGGTTTACCTCGACATTTTCTGTGGGTTAGGCTAAGGATTTTGTGGGCGGGTTTGATAGTCTTTAGCAATTGGATAATCAGTCAAAGAAACATAGTGTTTGGGATATAACTGCGCCGGGGCACGCGATGAAGGGCGAGCTTTTCCCATTATATAAGGTTTTGAATTAAATGAGTGTTAGCCGCTCTACTATTAATGTTGATGTGTTTTCTATGATTGGAACAATTGTATTGAAGGGGGCGGAATGCACTAGTGGTAATGTGAAGAGGTTGTGACCAGGTTCGAATCGTTTGTGTGTTGTAGTGAAACCTAAATATTGCTGCAGAGTCGAGGGCGAATCGTTAATTTCAGCATCCATTGATCAGTTTCAGTGATAAGTTTCAACGAAAAAAGCGAATAGACTACGATTAATTTCGTCAACAGAACAAAAAGAAATTATTCTGTGACGATTTTACATTTGTAATGGTTCTTGTTTACTACGGGGATGAGAAGATACGTTATAAATGAAACTTAACTTGTCTCGTCAATGTTATCAGGGTTTTCGCTTTATCACATTAATAGCCAGCACGAATTGTAGTAGAGAAAAAGAAAATTTCTTGTTTAAAGTAACTTAAGTGAGGTATATGAAGTCTTGGGAGGTCTATGATTGTATTAAGTACAAGGACTTTGGTGCTTGAATAATAAAGACTAAAGTGTATGTTGCCGGTTTGTGATTTTTAGTCCGGTTTGGAGGGGATTGTGACAGTTACATAATATACATTGGGTTGCTTCAGTGTGAAGGTGGCTAGTTATAAACGAGATGAGTTTTACATTTCGAAGTAGTTGATTAGTCAGTACAGGACAACTCGGATTAATATTAATCCGCGGATTATTTAAGCAATAGACCACAAGTTTCCATGGTTTATAGGCTGATAAACCACGCGGGATGTTGGAAAAACACGAGAAGAATTTGTAAATCACGAGCCGCAGGCGAGTGATTTACGAATTCTTCGAGTGTTCTACCAACATCCCAAGTGGTTTATCAGCCTATAAACCATAGAAACTTGTGGTCTATTGCTTTTATATAATAATTCAGAAGACGCGCAATTTTTCCATGGGTTTACCGGCACAATAAACCATAGCTGATTGACCAATCAGAGCGCGCACATTCATTTTGTTATTATATAAAATAATAATAGATTATAATATGGTTATTATAATCCGGTAATAGATTATTATAATCCATTAATAGATTATTATAATCCTGTAATAGATTATTATAATCCAGTAATAGATTAAGGCACGGCAAAAACTTGGAAGGATTAGATTATTATTGATAATAATCATCCGGATTAATATTAATCTCTATTATAATCCAGACCAAAGCTATGACAGACAAACTACAGACATTACACGCTGAACAAGCAGAACAAGGGACTGACGGGACATAACACTGATCACATCAGTCACACGATCACTTGCATATGTTAGAGCTGGTAGCGATGTTGAGCCTAGAAGTAAATGAAAAGGAACAAGCGCCTCTGGGCCAGCGAATCCGTGCGGTCGGCATGTGTTTTTACAAGAAAGGGGACCTTAAGAAAGGGAATAACTACCAGCTGCGTAGGAATCGCGACAACCCCAAAGACATTAACTGTTTCGAGGTTCGGAGCCGGCATATCAACTGCCGACTTCTACTACTAAAATAAAATAACGTATAATAAGGAGTGCGGTTATTGACTAAATGTAATTAAGGGTTTTGTTCACAAACTACTAGAACAAGTAGCAAATTCGTCGTGGTTAGAATAGAATATTTTCTTTATTGAGAGACTTGTACAAATTTGAGCTATGTGGGATTATATTTATCAGATTAATATTAATCCTAATCGTTTAAGGTACGGCTTGAAGCTCAGTTATGGATTATAATAATCTATTACTGGATTTAATATTAGGATTAATATTAATCTGATTAATATTAATCCTAATTGATTAAGGCACGGCTCAAACCTCAGTAATAGATTATAATAATCTATTACTGGATTATAATAATCTATTACTGGATTATAATAATCTATTACTGGATTATAATAATCTATTACTGGATTATAATAATCTATTACTGGATTATAATAATCTATTACTGGATTATAATAATCATTAAGATTAATATTAATCCGATTAATATTAATCCGAGTTGTCCTGTCAGTAGTAATCAAATGGGAAGAGATTTTATTTCTGGTTACAAAGGGTAACTTGATACTTTTGTTTTTCACGACGAGTTAATTCAATTAGAGGTCACGAATCGTCGCTTCTAGTTCAAAGGACATATTTTAGAGGAGACGAGACTATCTAGATTTGAAAAAGTTTTAACGTTTACAAAATAAGTGGAAGTGACAATTGTTTTGTTCTTGTATGCAAATGTAACGAGAAATTTTTATTTTTAGTAACAAAGGGTAATTTGACACCCTTGTTTTTCGCAAGGGAGTAAATTTAATTAGAGTTGATGAATTGTGAGCACTTGTTTCCCCGAGATGTTTGCTATTTTTAGTTAGAAATGGCAACTTGACACTTCTGTTTTTCACAAGGGAGTAAATTCAATTAGAGCTGACGAATCGTCATCACTTGTTCTCATGAAATGTTTGAACAAACAAAACGAGATATTGCTATCTTTAGTTACAAATGGTAACTTAACACTTTTGCTGAGTTTTTTTTTTTTCTGTTTTTCACAAGGGAGTAAATTCAATTAGAGCTGACGAATCGTCACCACTTGTTCTCATGAAATGTTTGAACAAACAAAACGAGATATTGCTATCTTTAGTTACAAATGGTAACTTACCACTTTTGCTGAGTTATTTTTTTTGTAAAAAAAAAAATACCTCTTAGTCGGATTGGATCTACCATAAACTTCGAATCAAATTTCTTGTTTTGTTGCAGATTCATGCAACATGATATTTTTATTTGTTAGTTTCAAATGGTAACTTGACACTTTTGTTTCTCACGGCCAGAATAAACTGGCAAACAAGAAGCAGATCTAGCGGCGCTTCAAGAAAAATGTTTGGACCTATCTTTTCTTAATGAATTCAGGGGCATTTTAATATTTCGCATTAATAGCAGTTGTTAAAAACGGTAACTTTTAGCGGAGTTAAAGTTAAGGTTTGTGGTATTCCTGAAGACTCCTGGCGGCGAGTTAAACCGCAAATTAATTTGATTAGACTTTGAGGTGACATAGAAATACAGGGAAAAGGTGCAAAAAAACTCTCAGGCGTTGGGAAGGGTAATGTGGCAAGGAACGTCCCCGACTCTTGGCGTCTTATAATATTTATACAGTTTTTCATGTGTCTTTCTTTTTTCAAGGTTACCTTTCATAACGTCATCTTGGTTTGATATCGATATTAATTTGAAATGGTCTCTTGGAATATCAAAACCGAAAAAAATCTACGATCATTGTTAGCATCAGAACATGTTTGTTGTAAACTGAGTTAAATTCAATTATACTTTGACTAGTAAAAACGTGACAATCTTACTTTTCACGGGAACGTTTGTAACATGGTAATTTTGTTTTTCTCGTAAAGTTATACAACACGATCCCCTTGTTTTCACAAACTTAAAGGCGATGTGCTTTCTCTTCACTGCTGGAGATAAATATCTAAGAAAAAATGGAAGAAAGATTTTTTCAAAACACTATCATTTCACGGATAAACAAAAACTAATCTAATTATCAGATTATCACATATGACAGGTCGAGTCACGGAACAGCACGTTCTTATTCTGTTGCCACCTTTGGCGTCAAAAACCACTTCGAATTATGAAAGGAGTTACAGCGAGAACTTACTGTACGAACTATTCAACGAATGAATCTGAAAAGCTGGTACACTAACTTACAACAAAAGCCTCGTAACAGATGTCAACAAGTGCAGGTGCCTTACAAACGACTTATCCAAGACGAAAACAGAACCGATAAACGGACTTCTAAAAACTAACAATAGATGGGTCGAAACCGACCAATGACCGATGACAAACTTAACACGAGTCTTGCAGCCATTACCATGAAGGCTTTACTGACCAATCACTTTTAACGGACCAGACTGGTAACACCATTGACTGATAAGCATTATTCACTACTACTCGGACTTGTTATTCACAAAAAAATAACTCTTGCACGCCTTGCGTGCCTATGTTAAGAGCCTGCTGACGCGTAAACGAGCACGGTCACCCCATTTTTTTATTGTAGTTTTATAATGTTCATATCATGAAAGTTCATTACGCCAAGTTTCAAAAAACGTTTGATAGTGGAACAATTTAAGGGAATTACCTTAAGAACAGGAAAGCTGCGGCGGCGATGACCATTCTCACGCCAAGTTGTCACCAAAACGCAAACAACTAAGAATAACCGTTGCGGGAAGAAATGATGTTTATGTCATAATTTTAACTTTCAGTTCATAGGCCTTCATACTTGACATGCATGCAGTATGCTTCGTTTATATTTGCATTTCCCAACAGAAAAATTAAAAATGCAGGACGGTGCTGTAAGTTACCCTTTATAGCAAAACATATAAAACCTCCTACGCGATAATTACCAGGTCTTTTAAATCAACGAATCCTTTCATGGTTTTTCTGTCATATTGTCGGGGTGCAAACATGGCGTGTTGAAAAAGAAAATATCGAATCTGGACTGGAAAAGGGGAAAAACTTCTGCAAACAGACTACAACGGGAAAATGTAGAGGAAACTTAAAAGCGCAACGGAGAACTTCCTAGCATAGCTAAACGAATCTTTTAGTGATATTGTCATAAATTTACCGAAAAAATCTTGACTTTGAATTCCGGTTTTTACCGAACAAATGGTATTTTGCACCATGTTGGGCTCTCCGGTATTATCGGAGAAACATCTTATCTAGTCGAAAGACTCTGATGGACCTATGTCCTACTTATCCGACAACAAGCTGAAGCAGAAAAAATCACGATAAAACTTAATCCGTAAAAATTCCACCTTGAACTTAAAATGTGAGAACGTGCGGCACTTTTCCGGCTTTGAAACTTAGAGGCTTTCATACTGGGAAACGTTGTCTAAGAACAGCTGCTAGGCTGCTTTTAGGCGTAAGACAAGACAGATAGCAGTTATTTATTTTATCGATCAGAACATGACAACTGCCTGACATGACTGACGTAGCTGATGGACGTTTAAAAGTTCCTCTACCTGTTTCTTTGTTGTTTCTCCTTTTTCGATAATCGATTTAGTTACATAGAGATTCTCTATCATTTCAATCTTGGATTTCAGCGCTCGAGGTAGCAAAAGGAGTTATCTCACAAGAACTTTTTTTTCGCAGCGAGTCAGTCGACGTAAACTTCAACTGGTAATGACATACAAAATGTAGCTGACTCCCACTATCCTTTGAGGCACTTGACAGGTGATAACAGACAGTGAAATACTCGTCAATGAGTAGATAATAAAATATTAATTAGCAACCGAAAGTCAAAGCAAACCGTTTAACGATGGCGAATAACTGCAGCGGTGAGTTGGCTTACCCAGCATCAGTTATCCTGGCTTTGCTGTACGGGATTATCGCGCTACCAGCCCTCATTGGAAACGCAGTTTTTCTTTGGGTCATCTACAAAGCCCGCAATGTCAGAACTTTATCAAACCTGCTGTTGAGCTCGTTAGCTTTGGCTGATTTTCTAGTGGGTTTGATAATCGATCCAGTATGGATCGCACGCTGTCTCTCGACACCTCACCCGTACAACCACCCGTTTAAAATAGCAATCGACGCGCTCTGGATTCAAACCTGTATAACCACGACATTCGGCCTGTGTGCTGTGAGCGTGGATAGGTACATCGCCATACGATCTGCTCTGTTGTACCATCAGATGGTTACCCAAAAACGGTGCTACATCGCAATAGCATTTGTATGGATAGCGTCTCTTTCCTTTGGATTCTCCCGGATCTTGGTCACAAACCCCGCCAACCTGCCAAAGCTCTGGATGTGCGTAACGATAATAGCCATCCTTTTACCGATGATCCTCATCATATTTTGCTACTCCCGCATTTCTGTGGTGGCGAGAACACAATCCAAGACAATTACAAGGCAAGATGTTCAGCGTAGCAATAAGCTTGTCAGCGAAAGGATTCGAAACCAAAAGGCCGCTAAGACCGTGGGATTTACAGCAGTGCCGAGCTTATATCTGAAGTTTGCTGGAGGTATGTTAACTGGGAATTTTGAGGAGAGATCTACAGGTGTTCACGACCCTCTACAGAAGGACTAAAGAATTTGCAACATAGAGAACTACTGTGAAATGCGCTTTATAAAACTGCTTCGTACCTTGACGGTTTCGGCAAAAGGATTCCACTTGTTCCACAGCAGCCACCAGCCCGACAACTGGTCGCCATAGTTCGTGAGGTCGGCGGGATCCTCCGATCCTACATCGATTGCTATGATCGTCTGAGCGCCCATGGTCTTCATCACATCCGCTGAAAAATAAACCACACAATGTTAAAAACGACGAATAGAGTGATTAAAATACTTTATGGAGAGCAGGATACAAGGAAAATTGTCCACTTCACTTTTTATAATTCTACAATTCAGCCAAACCTTTGTAACAAGCACTACTGGAAAGTTATAGGAACACGAACGACGAAATTTACATTACCACTTCATTTTCTGGGAAAATTATTCCAGATGGGTTGTAACGACATTCATGTAACGAATCTCTTACTGATGCTGAAAAGTGCACCTTAAACTAATAATGAACGCCAGTGTATTCATAGAAGGTAACGATAGTAAATAAATAGTGATAACCTTCACTCACCAGGTAAATTATTGACATATCCACCATCCAATAAAAGATGTCCGTCCTTGGGGTCACACAGTGGGGGCAGATATCCCGACAGAGACATACTAGCACGGATATACCGCCATAAGCAGCCTGTAAGGAAGATCACGTGTTACTCTCACTGGTACTTCTTGTATCTGGTAAAAATGTTTCTTATGACATGTTTCAAGATCTTTCAAATCTTACAAGTACTTCAAGAGCAGTAAGGAAACAAGAGACGCCAGGAAAATTAAGCAAAGGAGAAAAAATTCACGCCGCATTGTTTTTTGTCCTTTTCTCTTCGCATTAAAGGGCCACTCCTGAAGTTTACACTATAACAGCCACTGACTATTTAAGGCTGGCTTTCACTAGCGACGGAGTCGTAGTCGGAGTCGTAAACAGAAGCGTAGAGTGATACGATGTAGTGAAAATCAAACTGAAGTAGTCGAAAACAGAACACACATTTCGCTTATGACTCCGTCGCTTGCAATCCAGTGAGAACTGCAATGTCGGAATCGCAAGCAGAAACGGAAGAGTAAATCAAACCAACCACAATGTCTCATTCCGGTCATTGTGATTAGCTGGTTCTTCCGTTTCTGCTTTCGACTCCAACAACCTAGTTTTCACTGGATCATAAGCGACGGAGTCGTAAACGGAATCGGAAGAAATGAAAACGTTCTGATTCTTCTCACTCTGTTTCCGTTGAGGTTATGACTTCGCTTGCGACTCCAATTTTCGATTTTCATTCGGTCATAAGCGCTCTTATGACTCCGACTCCGACTCCGACTCCGACTCCGACTCCGACTCCGACTCCGACTCCGACTCCATCGCCAGTGAAAACCCGCCTTTAAACTAAAGCGGGGAGGAAAGCGGGGCCGGAGTAAACGTACCTCAAATAGAGCCCGGACAAATAATAGGGGTCATTCCAATTGGCCAACGTCAAACTATGGTAGAATCACTCGATTTTCAAAAAGCCTATTCGGCTTCGTATGGGGTTAAATCTTGTGACATTAAAAGTGATGAGATCTGCCTACGTGGTTTAAGTTCAACTTACCGTCTGTATGTACTCTCATTCTTGAAGACGTAATGTCTGTTGTGATGCAAAAGTAAGGCAACAAGAGATCCTGGATGGGGAAAAAAACACTTAAACAAGCTGCACGGCCTGGTAATAAAACTGCACTAACTGCCTATCTCTTGCCTCATTCTAGATTGGCAATCCTGTATGACTTCTGTCCTTTTCTTTAGTGTTTTTCTACCGTTTAAATTTCCTCTGATTTGAAAACAATTTCGTATATCGTAATTCACAAGCAGTATTCCGGGTTCACGTTTGATAAAAGCGCTCTTGGTAGAACAAATGCGTGTCCATTCCTACATGTATGATTGTTATCGATCAGGACTAACGTTAATTCAACAGTAGTGGTATAGTGGAGCACGCATGATGTACCTCTATCTGTCGCTCTCCAAATGTGCTTCTTATACCGGCGTTAAAGCCGCTTCCTGCGAAAAAGGGGACAATAGCTCACGTCAGAGAGAGTATTGACTAAAGCAAACTGAGTTCATGAATTACAAAAGCAATCTCACCGGAAAACATGGAGGTGAATGGATAAGTCAGATCTAAGATCTTCTTGAAGAGTGACGTCATGTCCTACAAGCGATAAAGAGACATTCACTCGGTTTGAAATAAGGCCCATTTTCGACTAATTACTCGCTGGAGCAACAGAAAAATCTCAGAACCAATCAGAACCAGCAGTCCGAAAGTTGACGCGTCAGTTGACGTCATCAGCCTCGTCATGTCACTTAGCAACAAGCTAGGTAAACACTGCAGTTTCCAAAAATTCACAGGAACAGGAATTACGACCCTTGGTGGTTTAAGAAAAGTCGGTTTTAGACATTTTGCTGCGCTAAACGAAAGACAACAATCCCCTTAGTGAGTCTTAGCACTAAAGCGAAAGGACGCAGCGAACCACGCTAACGAAGAGATAACAAAAAACTTGTACAAAACTACTTCACGTAACAGGCATGTAACTCGTATGACAAGCTCTTACCAATGACCACTCGCGGACCTTCTGACACATTTTGTTGACGTCCGCTGACTCAGCGTACGCTGCGCCTACAAAGGAACCCATACTTGTACCGCCGACCATATCAACAGGAATACCTGCAACCAAACGATTACTACGCGTTCAATGGCATGGAAAATCTGTGTACAAGTTTCTCATGGTTTGACTGAAAACTTGCCAGTGGAGAATCAAGCGTGGCTTAAAAAGCGACCGTTCCCTGGCGGAAGAGCTTTTTTTTACCGCACGCAAATTGGAGTGAGAGCAAAAAAATCGACAGAACAGGGGGTGGTGGGATAAGCTCGTTCCAATTTGCGTGCGGCGTAAATGCGCAAAGCTCTTAGTGCGAGTAAACTTGCTACAAAGGCTAACTCAAGTGTTCTTCATGTAACTACAAGAGTCGTTCGCCTTTTTTTTTCAGAAATACAACGCAAAGAATATGACAAGACAGAAAACCGTAAGACATAACCTCTCTAAAGGGTTTTTTCAATGGCCCGCCGTATTTAATTAAGACCCGCAGTCTGTTTGTTTGAAGACTGAATTATTTACCTGCTTCTTCTAGTGCTTTGATGACTCCGCAATGAGATAATCCCCTAAAAAGTGACAAAAACAATAAACACTACTGGTCATACACTGCTATAAACAAGCAATAATGTGAGACATGGGATGTTAAAAAGGCACCAAAAACAGTTATTCCAGACTGATGCATTGACTGACTGGTCATTCTCCTAGGAGCAGTGTTCGATCTTACACTGTGTTACAAAAGAGTTAATAATTAACTATTATTGCACAACATATTAAAACCTGTTTTGAATGGACACCCTGTATTAAGCGGATACTAGTTAGAGTCCCAAGGGTGCCCGTTAAATACAGCTTTCACTGCAGGCAGTCGACAAATCGGTTATTTACCTGGCCCCGCCTCCTCCGAGAATCAATCCAATGGACGTGCCTGTAAGTCTTCGAGCAAGACGTAAAAAGTCGGACTTTCTGAAAGAAACCACCGTACATGTATGTTTAAAATGAGATTACCAACTAAATAGGAGGGCAGAACAGGTATTTACTCCCGGGAACTGAAGAGACGTTCACCCCATACAGCAAAATAACAGGTTTGTTTATTCAAACAGTGTCATAGACTTAACTCACTTGTCTGGTAAAGGATAAGCTGCAGGATTTTGAGAGTACTAAAAAATTGAACGAAAAGACATCCATTACACACACATTCAAGATACCTACTTGTACTCCATTCTCTCAACGTTCAGGCAAACTTTCATAGAATGTAAATTGCGAAACCAGCATTTCAAACTTCCTACCTTTTCAGACAACGGACGCCTTCCGAAAATTTTCTTAGGGCATCGAACCTTGAACAACGTACAAAAACAAAGCTATATAAGATATGCGATCTCTCTCTTGTGGTGCTTGGAGACCAAGCTGATAGCGGTGGCATACACTCTCTCTACAGACACTGCAGACATAACATACGTGACTGAAGGCCTTTGAGTACGATACCTCGTCCGTGTGGTCACAGTAGTAACCGTACGAGTTGACAACAAAACCAAAAGGAAACAAAGTTCAAAAGGAACTTTGCCAGACGCATATCCATGAATATAGTGTAATTTTTCTGGTTATGGACGGAGCAGCAGACTGCCAGCCTTGTGATTATGCACACTGTTTTGTATCTTAATTTGAAATCAGAATCACTTTATTTGGTAAGAAGATTTACAAAATCTTAATTTGGAATTTTTGGTACAACCAAGACAGTTCAATTCAAACAATCTCCAGTTTACGCAACTTGAAGAAAACACAGTCGAAAACACAGTCGACTAGTGAGACAATCTCAGGTAGTGCAGAGTGTTGTGCAGGACTGTAAGTACATTTTGAGTCATCTGCTGTCTGTATGTAACTTGTTAGTTCAAGTCCCAAAAATAACTTACAATTACTGTTTGTCAAGACGGTTTTAAATTTTACTGTGGTGTTTTACGTTGAATTTCGTTTATTTCAAATTCATTGATACGTTGAACTAGCAAACGTGATAATTTTATTTTTTCAACGCCAACATTTGTAACTTGATACGTTTGTTTTCCTCGCAAAGTTTGTAACATGATACCCTTGGTTTCCCAAAAACATACAAAGGAAAATATGTTGGCTTTTTTCCTGCTGGAGAAAAATAAAGTAATGTTATTAACTTATAAAAAAATGGAAGAGGAATGATTTTGTTTCATTCAAGAGGCAAATTTTCATATCATCCATGAACAGTTACTAATTTAATTATCAAATAGTCACGTCGTGTCTCGGAATAGCACGTTCTTATTAGGTTGCCACCGTT
>JAHPZR010025610.1:0-7500 GCA_019787425.1 Platygyra sinensis
ATTGGTTTGCTGCGTCATCTCATGAATTTGACGAGAATAAGCAACTTGATCACGAACATAAAATCAATTTTCCTCTGTTTGACATTTTCCATAGTTATTTCATAAAAGCAACAGACAATTTTTTCTTTGGGTTTACTGGCGCAATAAATCCAGTAGTGGTGTTATTGAAAAGCTTGCACATCTCTCGGCTTAACATTTCCTGATTTACAAGCTTTTCTCGTGTTCTCTAAACATCCCGGGTGGTTTATCCTGCCGGTAAACCCACAGAATGGGTAACATAAATAGCAAATGACCAATAGGAAAAAATAATTCACTAGTATAGTGACAGAAAACTAGATTTATTTTTGCATTTTCTTTATAACAGTTAAATTATGTAATGGCCACATCTCTCTTAACGGCCGGAAATTTGATCACGCGGAAGCCGGAACACGTCCGGTCAGTCGAAGACTTTACCGCGGCACAGTACGTATGCGAACTGAGTATGAGGAAAAGTCTAAAATTTCATCTTCCTCACACGTCAGTCTTAGTCGGCCTTCATTGATCTCATTTGTATTGGCCCCTTCTAAATGCAAAAAAATTTGATCACTTCCTTGGTTGCTTTCCTTCCTAAAGGAGCAGATCTGAGGCATGCAGATTATGAGGAAGTACTGGGTCTAGAGTTACATTTCCAGGGCTTTATATAGTCAGCTTTGTTCTCAGGATTCAGTTGGTTCTTCTCTGGCAGAGGAAGTAATATGGCGGCAGATCAGCCCATCACAAAAACATCCGCTTTCGTGCCAATTCTGCATCTTGTTTTCACAATAGTCTCGATTGTGGTTCTCTCGTACAAAGTTTATCACGTTGAGAGTGAATTATCGTCTATTCGAGACGAATTATCTACTCATGACTTAAACAATGGCTTGACCAAGACGCATTCGAGTTCTGCGGCTATCCGTGAGCATTCCGCTGATAAGAGAAGTGATCGAAATCGTCGACTTAGCCCGAAGACGCTAGAAAAATCCTCAACAAAACAAAATATAAACTCAGATTGTCTTCAGAAAGCGCTAAAAGATTTTCAGGTATGTACAAGTCATCCTCGGTTGTTCACGGTGCAAAGCTGAAGCGTATTTTGTCTGACCTGCAAATATGACATTTTTCTGTTTGTTAACTTAGCGTGATCAAAATATTGTCACGTTTTTTCTTTGTTGCTGAAGGTAAAGAACACTATGAACGGAAGTGGCAGGATTGTCTGCATGAGAGGTCAGTACAGATCTGTTTCATTCCTGACAATGAAGGTCAAATGGTTGTCATATTGTCACATTTATCTGGTTCTGTCTCAACAATGTTAATGTTGAGAATCACTCAACTGCTAGGCCAAATATTGAGTGTATTGGACTCTCGCAGTTTCGAAGATTTGGCCAAGATTTGATCCTGACCATAGGTTGACCTTTTTTCCCGCTGATGTATTCTGAGAAGACAAATTACTCAGGCAATGCCAGACAAAATTTTTATCCCTTCATCCTTCTAAAAAGCCCTTGTTGGAAGCGGTTTTTTCTTTGTTCATTTTAAATATTATTGTTATTTTTGATAGAGATGATTCCATTTGACTGTTGTAAATCTAAATAAATCCCTCTGACCGGCAATCACAACGGATGCAGACAACGGACAGAAACACCGAACAAAGACAACGAACACATGTAGCCGACGTAAAGGGCGGGAAAACGTGAATGAAAAAGTGGCGCGAGTTTTTAAGCCAATCGTTTAGCCGTAAGAAGTGCAAAACCAATCACTTTTGACACTCAGTGGAAAATCACTCGAATGTAAAAGAAAGTCACATTGTTCCAAAATCCTAACACAGTTATTTTTAGGTCTGCCAGGTCCACCCGGTGATCAAGGACCTCGCGGACGTCGAGGTCGTCCAGGCCCCTCTGGCGAAACCGGGCCACCTGGGAGAAGGGGTCCTCGAGGACCTCCAGGAAAGAGCATCAGCGTCAACATAACAGCCATCGAGAAGCTCGCCAAACGACAAGAGGCCTACTCTCAAAGAGAAAAGACGAAATTTGGTGAGTTTCGGTCTAAACAGTGAGAACTTAGCAAGTTTTTTTTTCTTGATGAGACGCTGAAAATTTATACTAGTGAAAATTCGAGTGAGAATAATCATCCTTACAGTTATTGTGGTTGTTCATGATCAGCAATTTATTTTTCAGTAGCTTTGTTACCTGTGGTCTGTTCGGATGTTGGAGTAGTAACAATTTTACAATTTTTTTTTGCGTTTTTTCCTTTCTCGTTCTTCTTGTTCTTCCTTTTTTTAGGATCTTTTATTCTTATTGCCGGTATTCTCACCCTTATATTGTTTTAAGAATTTAAGTGAAAATAGGATCGCTGTTAAAGAAAGGGCCGATATAACTACTGTTTAACTCCGTAATATCATCTTTCAACAGCTCCTCCTCGTTTTACTTCCAAGATTCCATCATCCATCACTATCAGAGAGGGCGCCAAGCTGTCACTTAATATCTCTGCATCAGGAAATCCAGTTCCCAAAATAACGTGGTTACTGCAAGGTGGAAATCATTATAACCAAAGCCGATTTAAGTTTACAGATAAAACGTTTGAAATAGCGGGAGTACGCTTTGAGGATCAGGGTATGATCACGTGTCAGGCTGAAAATGTGTTTGGTATTCGAGTCTCTCAAGTGAAACTTATTGTATTTGGTGAGTTTGTACTTTTTTTCTTACATTCAGGAGACATTAATAAAGCTATTTTTGTTATATACCTGACGTTTTTTCCTCATGAGCGCGCCCATTTATTGGCTAGCTCATGGTCACATGACATCTAAAAATATAACTGTTTCCCGCAAAATGCCATAAGTGGGCAGCATTGCGAAAACTATGACGTCAAACGGAAAACAGTTCACTGTTACCCGTGAAATGTTGACCGCAGTTGCACGTGATCAGAGGTGGCCTGATGTTGTCGCTGGAATCTCAGCACGTTTATCAAGATTTACTTTTGCTTTGTTTTGCTATATAACAAATCACTTAATGAATGGTCCCTTGGGGAACAGTGAATTTTGTTTCCCTCGAATGTCAATGTTTCCCTCGACTTCGTCTCGGGAAAAAAAATTCACTGTTTCCCTCGGGACCAGTCATTAAGAGCGACTTGCTGTAACGGTCATCTATACCTATGCAAGATAGAAAAAAATCGATTTTCTGAAAATTTGTCAGGAAGAAGGTTTTTACTAACTTGTTTCAAAACAGTAACTTTGAGCTTGTTTGAATTTTTATTTTCTTCTCCAGACCGCCTTTTGTATTTTGCCCCTAAAAGAGCCAAACTCGGCCCTGAAATTGCACTTTTTGCGAAGGCTGGCAAGCCAAAATGCTGTGCGTGGCTGGAAAAGCTAACCCGTATTATTAAAATATAATGTTTTAGTACTTATTTCGCGTTGTCAGATCCACATGTAATTTGAACCTGAATTTTTAACAAATTTTCAAAATTATACGCGACGGCGATGTCGCGTCACGTCCAAAGTTAGGTCAAATTCGTGGACCAAAAAGTCAATCTGGTACATGGATTTACTTCCCAAAACTATTTTTCTGGATAAAAGTATCACTTCATCTCACTTTTTATCGCAAATCTAGCTTGGGTAAATAAAACGCAAAAATTTGACAGCATCTTGAAACCAGACACCTGAGCTAATCGCTTGACATTTTGACCTTTCACGCCGTGATTATTATCTCGAACGTTGACCCTGAAATGTTTTCCTGTGGGTCTCAATCCGGCAAAATAATTGTTTTAAGCCTCTAGATATCAGCTATAGCAATTTAAAGACAGTTTCTAGCTGCAAACGAACATGTTTAGCAAAGGCTAATTTTGAATAATTAAGCTTAAACATGGAGCGGTCAGCGAGCACAGAATGCACGCGACAAAAATGTCGGTTTATAAATCGTTATTGAGACAAATCTGGAGGAAAACTCGAAGAATAAATAGTTTACTAAATACTTGGAGCTATTTCTTACCTTAATCTTGCCTACCGTGATAAGAAATGGTCACATTGCTGCGGCTTCATTGCTTGTTCGAAACAGTCTCGACGGTTGCCAGGCTACAAACAAAATCACGGACACAGGAATCGCAAGGTCGCGTGATAGCGGCGGCGTTATTTATTTATTTTAATTGTTACTATTTGTTTGGTTGTCTGTTTGTTTTTTGTAATTGATGGTTTTGTTGCTTTTTCTTAATATATAAGTTTTATTGCATTTATATCATTGTGATTCTCATAGCCAATTATCTTTTCTGCTTACCCTATGTCAACGAGCATGCCTCAGAAAACAAGTGTGCCCTCCCTGTAACTCTGACCTGTCTTGTTTTAGCGCTCTTCTAGAGCGATTAATACTTTGTCGCAAAAAGCGTTATATCCTTTGGACTTTCAAATTAATGTCGGATTTGTTTTTACTTGTAAATAACATTACGTAACTGGAGAATCCTGCATCTATTTTAAAGTTAGAAATTGTAATTTAATGGCTTCATGTGGTTTTGCACATTTGTTGGGTAATCGCGTGGATCGAGTGCAGACAATCCGGTAAATGTCCAGTGTGTGTTTGCGGGAAGCTGGTTAAAGAGTACTCAAGGCCACCTTCCAAATTTTTTGTGTTTGAAGACGCTGGACCACACCTCGCAATAGGTGGCTGTGCATGCTGACTTTGATACACCTGTCAACTGTCACGCATCATGCATTATTGTCACGCACTATGTATGAATGTCACGCAAAAATCATGAAGCTGTCTGGAATGTCATAATGTATGCCAGAGTATGTAGCCGAAGACAAGTTCATCTGTCATAATCAGAAATGTTAGATCCCCAAAACTAGAGGACAAGGAAGAATGCACTCCGCAGGAGAAAGCGGGACCTTGAAGAGAGGGCAGGTAATTGAAAAGCGTGTACATAATTAAACTTTTCTAGTCTTGTAAAATTTGGTAGATACCGAAGGTCATGATACAGTTGGTAGTTTTGGTCTTTCACTTTCATCTTACAGGGTGCTTGATAACGACAAGTAGCATCTTCGGCTGACAATTTGTCCAGGACATCGTGAGTCTTTCGGTATCACATGGCGATCTAATAAAAGAAACTGTACTACTCCGATTTCTGTGAAAGGAGAACGTGGTATTACACTCTCGCAGTCCAGACAGCTATTCCACTCCACTGGTGTGTTAGGTCCTGTGGCGTCGCGCAAGTTTATTAGAGTAAATTAAAAAAATAAAATAAATAAATAAATAAATAAATAAATAAATAAATAAATAAATAAATAATAATAATAATAATAATAATAATAATAATAATAATAATAATAATAATAATAATAATAATAAAAACTTTATTGAAATTTCACAATAATTACTTACAAGATTAAAAAGGCTAAAAGAACAGAGTAGGGTATAATTATTTTTTATCTGTTATAACATGCTGCATGCCAGATTGTACAAGGGTTTATTGAAGTGTCTTGCTTGAGAGGTGGAGGCTAAAGCTATGTCACAATTGCAAAAATGTCTAAAATTTTTCACGAGCCCCATATGAGCACCAGCCCTCCTGAGAGTGTAGACTCCTCGCGCGCGTTCCCTCTAGAAGTCCAATAAAACCCTTAACAGCCGAACATAATTACTCCAATAGAAATCTAATCGTCTTTTCCTTCGATATAAGCCCATGGGAGGATCTTGTAACTAAATGAGTAGCTTACTTACTTCGAGAGAGCTCTCTCAAACATATTTTGCATCAAAACTGTAAGAAACCTATCACCCTGGTATAAATTTTCTTCCTTAGCCATAAGAAAGGCATTTTAAAGCGCAAGACAGCTAAAATATTTGTTTCGCGTTTGTTAGAACTTCCGCTCCAATAATACCGGTGCAAATGTTTGTATATTTAATTTCGGAAGTGCTGTGTAATATTCACCGGACTTACTGCAACGTTTGGATCAAGAGAGGTCTCTTTGAAGAGCACTGTTTCCAAAGCGCCACGCAGGAATATTATCTTCGATGTGTTTAACCTAAGTTTACTTCGAAAATAAGTCTTGTCATCTCTCTGCTTGACTTATTCCGACTTGAGACGCGCCATGCCGTGGCTGCTGATAAGAATTGCATTCTTAACACGCTCTCAAGTCGTTTCTCGAAAAGTACTGAGCGGCCTAAAGCGAGAAAAATATCTCTTTTGAAAGCTCTTTCAAAGCGCCAGAAAGTTAGAATTATTCTTCCTCTGACCTTACAAAATGCGCTTCGAAAATCCCGGCGCAAGGTTTTTGCATATTTGATCAGCTGTTAAAATTAAACCTCAATGTTATCATGTCATTTAAATTGGCCAATAAGGTGTCTTTCCTAAAATAGCCTCGCATCTTGACCACGCGTTAAAATTAGATTGAAAAAGATTATCATTGGAAGAGGCCCATGTATGGGGGATGTGTTCTCTCACCCTCATAGTCTCTTGGTAGCAGTTAACATAATAAATATTTTTTTTACACAGTTGGGTTGGAAAGTCTAAGGTTTTCAGGAGTAATGACACCGTGTTTATACCACAACTGGTTAATAAAAAGCAAATGTACTCAGGACAGTAGCCTGAAATTTTCTGATTTCATCAGTAATGGTTACGCTATATACATTTTTCTCATTCTGAAATTGATACTGGTTTGCCAGTCTCTCTTGCCTAATATGGTCTGCTGATTCATTTTAATTTTTTTCTTTTTGACATTGATGTTGGTTGAACTGAAGTCTCTTTTCTCTACATTCTGCTAATTCATTTGCAGTTTTTTGTCTTTGATACTGAGATTGGATTGCCAGTCTCTTTGTTTTAGATTCAGAAGATTCATTTGCACAGTTTGTTACGAAAAATAATTACGTGACTTGGAAGGCTCGCGTATATGCTAACTTGGTCTAGAAGTTTCGTGCATATTTAATTAGTTTTGTGTCACGGTGACTAAGCAATGTATTTTAGTCGTTTACGTCTGTTGCTGTAAATAGTTTGATGTCGTAATATTACTTTATTTAGTAGAGCAGGAAAGTTCAAGAACCTTATGCTGTAAAGTATATAAGCGAATCGATCTAGTTTTTAGGTGGTTTTTCCCAGGAGTGTTTTTAGAGAGAATTATCTCGTCGGTCAGTAGTGTTTACTGAAGTGTGACGAAGGTCGCGTGTAAAGTATCGACAGAGGTCGTGTTTGTTGAAGTGTAACAGAGAGGTTACGTAGATATCTGGCGGAGGCCGTGTTTATACAAGAGTGACGGAAGTCGAAGTATAGTTTACAAGCCTTGCGTGTGCTTGTTGTGAAGTCTTGTGTGGAATTACTACGTGTGGAATATATAACCTTGTTACTGTTCCTACATCCCTGCGTTCTGTTTAGACTGCAAACTACCTACCACTTTAAACAACGGACTCGCAACACAGTTGTTTTCTTTTCCTTAAATAGATTCTTTACTTTCATTTGTCCTTGTCCTTTTCTCATATCCACATCTGGCAATCAATAGTTTTTCGTTTTCTTCTAATAGGT
>JAHPZR010025610.1:10000-17500 GCA_019787425.1 Platygyra sinensis
TCGGGCGCCATTAGTACGGCAAACACAAAAAATCCCGAGCGTTTGCAGACATTTATCGCCAACCATATTTGGAACATCGGATATATCCGTATCATAGGCGTTGGCGATCGTTGAGACCCGTCCAAAGTGATGGAAAAGACGGAGCTGCCGCGAACTACTCGAGATCCATAGAAATGTTATTGACGTTAAATCGATTGCATTTCTCATGATCTTATTGGCTTCCGAAGTTTCTTTTGTTGCCTTGCACCTGCGATGTCATAAAGGATGCTGTTCTAACAGCATCCACAAATAGCTGAAATAGCTAGGAAACGATCCATTGGAGACAAAGTCTGTTTTTTTTTTTCATTATCGTATTTCAGTTCCAACCGATTTTCTCGACATTCGATACGTGAATTGACGGTCTTCCCTCTTCAGTTGCGAACCTTATTACTCTTCAATAAACTCTGTTCAAGTTAATGTCAACGAGTTCGTTTTTTATGCTACGTATGTGATTTACTTGAATTTTCGTTTGGTATTCTGTCCTTGTGAATTACAGATAAAGTAATTAATTTACAAGCCTTATTTAATGACAGATCAATTTATGTATTCAGTTGATTTACACAAGAAAAACGGTAGAAGTTGTAGGAACACAAGCTGCAGACCTGTGTCTCCAAAGCTTTTTCTAAGTTACCTAAAACTTAAAGATGTCCAACCCCCCATGGGTACAACCGAAAATATCTCTACCACAGAAGAGAACTGAAAAATAAATAGGTAACAAAGCAATAAGAGCATTGTCTCAATTTATGTAGGTTGGACAATTCCCGTAAAAATGGATGTTTTAACTAGTGTTGAAAAATTTGTTTGTTTCAATGTATGGCCCGATTTATCGTTAACTATAAAATGACTCTTTCAGGTACTCTCATACCGGAATGTTTCAATGACAAGGTGATAGATGATGATTCACGACGACTGAGCTTTAAATTTACTAATTACGGATGTGACAGAGACCTTGCTGAGCGTTGGTACAGGTTTGCGAACGGAAGACGTATGTGGAACCGTGGTGTGCTCCGCAGTACTCCTGCAACGCAGATAACCCTGGCTGGTTAGTGAGTACACATCCTACAGTTTGGGAGGGGAGGGTCACAAGACAAGTGTGTTTCGGCAAAAAATGGTCAACAACGTGTTGCTCTCATCATACCTATATCACGGTACGCAACTGTGGTTCGTTCTATGTCTACAAACTGAAACCCACTCCAGCATGTAGTCTTCGTTACTGTACCAACTACTAAGTTTACATAATGCAACCTTTAGCTTCACTTGATCCTCAGACTAAAGTGAAGCTGATGCCTAGGTAGGTCATAAAGCAAATGATAACTTCATGGAATATTGAACACAAGTTGTATCTGACAAGTAAATAAACGTTTTCACGATGTGTGCAGCGACTGCTACAACAGTTATTAACACTAGATGCGTTTCAGCCTTTCAGTCGTTACAAATGAACTACAGATATACTTTGACGCTGTTGTTACCTAAAGGACTATACCGTCTATATAGTTACACTGACGAACAACGAAATGAAAACCTCTTCAGAGAGCAGATGGCCAAACTGAGAAAAGAATGATTCTTTAACATAGTGTCAGTTAAATTAAAATGATATTTCCAATACGTGTGAAGCAACAGCTATAAAGCTGCAATCTTGCAAAGGACCGCGAAATGAGAATTAAAATACTGATGTTTTAACGGGATTCCATCCTTGTTCTTTGTGATTTCGAGTACAACCGATTCTCTCATCGAGCTACAAAGCCATCAAGAAAGTTATCAAAGTGAGTGACGGTGGCAGCTTTGCCTTTGCTTTGGCCGGACTGCTATAAAGAGTTTCCTTAGTATTGAAAGTCCCACTGCGTTATTAGGGAGCTTAAGATGCAGACGTTTTCGGGGCGACGGCGACGTGAAGAACGATTAAGATTGGGGCGAGATTGACTGCGCATGCGGCCCCGCCGTCGCCCTCACGTCGGCGACGTGAGATCAGTGGGTTTGCCGTCGCGGTGAAAACGTGAGTTGATCTTGTTTGTTTTTGTAATATACTGCCAATTTTGTCATTCGTATTCAAGTGATTGCATTATTACATTTCGTATAAATCATCCCACGACGTCTCGGCCGACTCAAGAGACCTTTTGTTTTTTCTTTAGCTCAAAATGACCGAAACAACATGTACTTCAGTGAAGTCCAATTTGTCGAAGTAAGTTTTGGGCATTTATGGTGGAATCTACAAGACTTCAACAAGAACTGGAAGATCCTTTATGTCAAACGTGAATTCTGCTTTGCTCTCAGCTACACTCCTGTGTAATATCCAAGTCAAAGCGACTTTACTCGTCATATGGAAATTGGAGTCAGTTCGACATAAACATTTCGTACACAAGCAAGAAATCTTCATCGCTAATAAGATTAGCGTCGTAGTAAAGGACCAGGAGAAGGCGGAACTCTTCAAACGTAGCCATGCTGCGATAAAAAAAGCCTGCTTATTTTTAAAGTGCGACAAATAAATCGACGAAGTCGCAGAGGCCGGCCGTCATCGAAATCTTAACAACTTTAACTATGGCACGAAAACAGCAACCTCTGAACCAGTTTACCCGGGTTGTCACGTCGCCGTCGCCCCGAAAACGTCTGTATCTTAAGCTCCCTATTTGCGTAACAGCATAATTTATTCCGTACCATGTGACTGGATCGTGCAAAGGGCCTATTCCGGCCACGAATCCTGCATTTCCCATTCAGAGTACTTTTGAATTAATTATAATACATTTTCTACCTTTCACATTTTTCTTTCCTTTCTCAAAGCGTTAACAGACAAAATGTTTTCGTTGTCTGTTTGTTCAGCGGATTTTCTGTGCTTTCGTTATTTCAGTCCCTGTGATTGGTTTGCTGCTTCATCTCATGAATTTGACGAGAATAAGCAACTTGATCACGAATATAAAATCAATCTTCCTCATGGTTGACAAACGTTTTCCATAGTTATTTCATAAAAGCAATAAAAAACTCTTTCTATGGGTTTACTGGCGCAATAAACCCACTTGTGGTGTAAGAGATGAAAAGCTTGCACATCTCTCGGCCTAACCCTTCGTGATTTACAGGCTTTTCTCATGTTCTCCCAATATCCCGCGTGGTTTATTGCGCCGGTAAACCAATAGAATGACTAAAATAAATAGCAAATGACTAATAGGGAAAAATAATTCGCTAGAATAGTGACAGAAAAGTAGATTGATTTTTGCGTTTATGCTATAACTTATATTACGTAATGGCCACATTTCTCTAAACGGGTAATTTTGATCACATTGAAACCGGAACACATCAGTTGAAGACTTTATTGTGGAGTATGAGGACTGAGTATGAGGCAAAGCCTAAAAGTTCATTTTCCTCACACGCCAGTTTTATTCCTTAATTGATCTCAGTCATTTGTAATCAACTCTTCCCAATGGATTCAGTGGTAGTTTTGATCACTTCCTTGGTTGCTTTCCATCTGAAGGAGAAGATCTTAGGCATGCGGATTATGAGGAAGTATTCCCGAAAGTATTTGGTCTAGAGTTACATCTCCAGGGCTCTATAGCTATATACACAACTTTGTTCTCAGGATTCAGTTAGTTCTTCTCTGGCAGTGGAAGCACCATGGCGGCAGATCAGGCTATCACAAAATCATCCGCTTTCGTACCAATTCTGCATGTTGTTTTCACAACAGTCTCGATCGTGGTTCTCTCTTACAAAGTTTATCATGTTGAGAGTGAATTATCGTTTATTAGAGACGAATTATCTTCTCATGACTTAAACAATGGCTTGACCAAGACTCATTCGAGTTCTCCGGCTATCAGCGAGCATTACGCTGATAAGAGAAGTGATCGGAACCGTCGGCTTAGCCCGAAGACGCAAGAAACAACCTCAACAAAACAAAGTATAAAAGCGGATTGTCTTCAGAAGGCGCTAAAAGATTTCCAGGTATGTACAAGTCATCCTCGGCTGTTCACGATGCTAAGCTGATGCATATTCTATCTGATGTACAAATATGGCAGTTTCTTAATTTTGCGTGATCAAAATGTTGTCACCTTTTTTCTTTGCTGCTGAAGGTAAAGAACACTGTGAACGGAAGTGGTAGGACTGTCTGGCAGTGCATGAGAGGTCAGTACAGAACTATTTCATCCCGGACAAATAAGGTCAAATGGTTGTCATAATGCCCGGGGGGGGGGGGGTACTCCCATATATGGGCTATATGGGTACTTGTCCCGGAATAGGGTATAATTTCCGATCCTTGGATAGGGTTTCTTTGACCCTTTTGTTACTGCTTTCATGGTGTGGTCGTTAGATGGGGTACCTAAATGGTATTATCTAATACTGGAGTGCGAAAACGCTCGCCTAAACGAATGTTTATAGTTTGTTTTGTTTTTGTTTTTTTTAATTGATGTATCCGTTTAAGTATTAACAAAGTGATTTTGCAACAGATTTTTAATAGCCGTATTGAAAGATGTATCAAGGATATGATTGCAAATTATTAAACTAGGCTTATTCTATTCTATGCTTGATGCTTTACATCCAGTGTTCAAGAAAAGAAATAAAGTTTTTCTTTTCATGCTATTTAATTTTATTTTTTCCTTATAGGGCTTCATTTATCGGGTTTGGGCGTTAAACAGGGAATCAGTTTTCTCTTTCTTAATCCTTAAATAGGGTTAGGGTTCAAGATTTCTTCGCGGCACAACCCTGTCCAAACTTCGCGGGAGTACCCCCGGGTCATATTGTCACATTTAACTGGTTCTGTCTCTGCACTGTTTTAAAATGTTGAAAATCACTGAACTGCTTGGCCAAATACTGAGTGTATTGGACTCTCGCAGTTTCGAAGATTTGACCAAGATTTGATCCTTACCATAGGTTGACCTTTCTTCCCGCAGATGTATTCTGAGAAGACAAATTACTCAGGCAATGCCTCTTATCAACCAGAGGAGCAATTTAAGTGAGGGAAGAAGGGGAACTGGTCATGGAGGAACATGTGACAGACAAAACTTTGATCCCCTCGCCCTTCCATGAAAAACCCCTTTTTGGAAGGGGTTTTTTGGTGTTTATTTTAAATATTGCTGTTATTATTTTTTGGTAGAGATGTTTCCATTTGAGTGTCATAAAACCAAATCCAAATAAATCCCTCTGACCGGAAATCACAACGGACACAGACAACGGACAAATGTAGCCGACGCAAAGGGCGGGAAAACGTGGATGAAAAAGTGGCGCGAGTTTTTAAGCTAATCTTTTAGCGCAAGAAGTACAAGATCAATTACTTTTGACACTCAATGGAAAATTACTCTTATGTAAAAGAAAGTCATTGTTCCAAAATCCTAACACAGTTATTTTTAGGTCCCCCAGGCCCACCCGGTGAACAAGGGCCTCGCGGACGTCGTGGACGTCCAGGCCCCTCTGGCGAAACCGGGCCGCCTGGGAGAAGGGGTCCTCGAGGTTCTCCAGGAAAGAGCACCAGCGTCAATGTGACAGCCATCGAGAAGCTCGCCAAACGACTAGAGGCCTACACTCAAAGAGAAATAACAAAATTTGGTGAGTACCCGTCTAAACTGAGAACTTCGCTAGTACTCTACAAAAGGAATTGGCTTTGTGAGACGTTATAGTTATTGTGGCCGTTTATGATCGCTGTTAAAAGAGGGGCCGATGGAACTACGGTTTGATTGGTTAATATCATTATCTTTCAACAGCTCCTCCTCGTTTTACTTCCAAGATTCCACCATCCATCACTATCAGAGAGGGCGCCAAGCTGTCACTTAATATTTCTGCATCAGGAAATCCAGCTCCCAAAATCACGTGGTCTCTGCAAAGTGGAACCCATTACAGCCAAAGCCGATTTAAGTTTACAGATAAAACGTTTGAAATAGCTGAAGTCCGCTTTGAGGATCAGGGTATGATCACGTGTCAGGCTGAAAACGTGTTTGGTATTCGAGTTTCTCAAGTGAAACTTATTGTGTTCGGTGAGTTTGTACTTTTTTTTCTTACATTCAGGAGACATTAATAAAGCTATTTTGTTATATACCTGGCGTTTTTCCCTCTAGAGCGCGCCCATTCATTGGCTAGCTCATGGTCACATGAGTCTAAAAATATAACCGTTTCCCGCCAAATGCCATAAGCGGGCAGCACTGCGAAAGCTATGACGTCAAACGGGAAACAGTTCACTGTTACCCGCAAAATGTTGACAGCAGTTGCACGTGATCAGAGGTGGCCTGATGTTGTCGCTGAAATCTCAGCTCGTTTTTCAAGATTTACTTTTGTTTTGTTTTGCTATGTAACAAATCACTTAATGACTGGTCCCTTGGGGAACAGTGAATTTTGTTTCACTGTTCCCCTCGGGACCAGTCATTAAGTGTTAAGTGTTATATTACACTTTAGAGAGGAATAGGTGCAGGATGCTCTGTACAAATGGTAATAACTGTACAGGACCCAACTACAAAGAAATGTGTGTAGTGTCTGTGGTCACAAGCACCTGACTGACTGTTGAACGGACGGAAGGATGGATGAGTGAATGGGTGAATAAGTTGATTGATTGATTGATAGATAATGATTAATTGGCATGTCCCTCATTATACCAGTTTCCCAAACTATATTTTCCTGAAGTATTAGCCGGGTATAGACCATCGGGTCAAATTTGTTAGCTCGTAATTTTTCTCTTCTTGAGAAATGATCGCAATGATAATGATAATGATTCTTTTTTCTGGCTTTAGGACCACCAAGATTCCCCATCACACCACCAGGAGAGGTTATTGGGTTTTTTAAAAAAGCCACAACATTACAGTGCGGCGTGGTTGGTTACCCTACCCCTGAGGTCAAATGGAGCAGGTCTCCTGCGTCACCACTCCCCCAGGGCCGCAGTGCAGTGAGAAATAGCAGTCTTTATATTAACAACACTGAAGACGGTGATGGAGGAGTTTACATTTGTACGGCGACGAACAAACATGGAATGATCATTCATGTAACAATTCTGAAAGTAGAGTCTGTTGGTAGGCTGTGTTATATTGTGAGCGGTCAATGAATTAAATTAGCATTTTGCTAATTTGAATTCCCCGTCACTGGGATAAACGTCTTCCCCTTAGAAGTGTAATCCCCCTACATTTTGTTTTCCTCGTGCCATGCTCGGATAATAACCTCTTACAGGGGCGGATCTTGGGGGAGGGTGCAGGGAGTGTGCACCCCCCCCCCCCGCTGAGATGAAGCCTTCTTCTTTGTATTCGCTTTTAACATCTGTTTACCTCATCGGTCAGTGACGACATTCCTTAGAGGTGCACCCCCTCCTAAGAAAAATCCGTAGTATTGGCCCGAGCTGAGTCGTGGCAGTACGGACCGAGCACAGTATGGCACTAGTTTAGTAAGTAGTTTGATAAATGGAACTCCGGCCTTGAATTTTCCAGATTTCGAACGAAAGCAAAAGAAAATACACGGCTTATGACCGTTTCCCCAGTCCCTATGGCAAAATCTCGACCAAGAAAGAACCAA
>JAHPZR010025610.1:22500-29480 GCA_019787425.1 Platygyra sinensis
CAATTTGTCATGTTTTACTAGCTGTGTAAAACATGCATCGGCGGGCGCTCTTATTCATCGACAACCGCAGACAATTATTTTATTGGATTTTTACACAAACAAAACTAAGCAGTATCTACAGACATAAACCTATTGTCACTTATTGGGTCTAGACGCTGCTATATCCAAACATATCCAACTAGTTTCTTTTTCTGTGTCATGGAAAAGCTGTCAATCTTTTTCATACGTGAAATATAGATTGAGTAATGTGAAGTTCTTGCCGGTAAAAGGAGCAGCGGAACTCGACTTGATCAGCGATATATATAAAGCGGGACATACCTAAATTCGGCACTTTCTTCACTCAAACTGGAGCAACTTACGGCGAAAATACTTAGGCAAAATTCCAACAGCCATAAAGGCATTGAGATGTGGGCCAAAAGCATAAAGGCATCATCGATTTCGTGAATTTCGGACGCCATTCCCCCTGCGCGACAACCGCGAAAATCCTCGCAGCAATGTACGCGCGTGTGCCGCAGGCGATGGCGCAATTTGTTCTAAAAATAGAAAAATTGTCCCATATCATGGGGCCAACCCCATTACTAGAAATTGCGCGCGCTTACGGTCTCCGTCCCTGATTATGGCTCCTGACTCTACTCATCTTGACGTTTGATTGACAGTTGCGGAATACGGCGAACGGACAAGCATTCGCAAAGCTAAATCAGTAAACCAATCATTTCACACCAGTGCTGAGTGCGCATTTCTTTATGCCGGACTTAACACGTAAGCTACCAAAGCTACCATTTATTATTATTATTTAGAAATTTACAACTTTTAAGAGGTTTACAAAACCCGCTTATAGCATAGCTAACCAAGGCGGTTTGATGTATTTACAATTATGTTTATAGAGCAAAAAGTGATTTTAAAACAGCTGCTAAATAGTTACACACATACATTTATTTGGGACTGTAAGTAAAACTCACGGAATTCGAAAACAATAGAATTCTGCGCAATGGGAGAAATTAAAAGCCAGCGACTATTTATTGCAGCCCTTATGTATAAAATCTATCTGCTTCACTCCTTCAATAAGCTAAGATGCATGGAGGGTTCTATTAATGTCACTCCGCCCAGTCCCCGTCCAAATTCCCTCTCCTCCCCAATCAGATTATAAAAATAAACAAATCCAGGTCGAGTGTACGGCGAGAGTACGGGTCCGCCAAATCCCACGGAAAGGACTGTTTCAATGACTTTTACACAATTTGCTTGTTTGAATGTATTGTCCGATTTACCCCTAACCATACTGAATGGCAACGATCATGCTCCTAAAAAAATAAAAAAAAGTCACTAGATTTCAGAAACGCTAAATGGGATCCATGGGGACTGACATTCTTAAACACGGAGCGATCCTATATAATGAGGCTGAGGTGTTCAGCCTGTCAATCACAAGTCCCAACGGACGGCCAATGGTCCCATTTGATTGGCTTATTCACTCAAGTCTAACTTTAGCGAGTTGCCACAGGATTCTGTTTTTCTGCTGGTTTTCTGCGGTTGAGAAATAAATTTGAAAACTAAAATTCGTAAAAAAAACCCAAACAGACTGCGAAGGTATTATATTTTATCGATGGTAATATGGTTATATTTCAGCCAGTTATCTAAAAGAGATTCCGTAAGATCAACATTAGCTGCTGTTGTACTCTTGCGGCTAAAATTCAGTCGACCTTTTGCAAACGTAATCAGTTGTTTTATGGCGTTCAGCCTTGAGTCTTCTATTTCCTTTCTAACGTCAATATTCAGACGAAATCTCACTTTGCCATTTTTCAAGTTCTGTTGTTTCTTTGTAGTACTTGTTGTTTCCAAATTCTTTGCTCTGAACATGGAACAGTTTGAAGAATAACTCAGTGTTGTCAATTTGCATATTGTCTGCACCATCATAACGCTCATAAAACTGAATAATTTTAAATATCCCACCAAAATCCGTCTGAGTTCACAGGCTAACCAAAATCACGTCTTACGAGATTTCGTTTCGTTCTCAGCATGCTGAGATAAATGGAAACAGATGGCTTGCTGGTATCAGCTTTGTTATTTTAGTTCAGTAGAGGCGAAATTTGAATGTTCCACGTGCAGCGACGACGAAGATAATTCATCGTTTTTGGTCTTCCAAAGCCATCATCTAAAGTGTTAATAAAAGTTTTATATTCACTGTATTTCTATAATTTATCTTATATTATTCTACGTAAATGACTCCGTTGTTTGACGAAAAAAATGTTATTTCTCCACGACTTCTATGTTATGCGACCGTTATTCTCGCTTTCCACCATTGCACAGGAAAGCCAACAAAGTGCTTCAAGGGGGCGTGTCCTTGCCTTTTATAGAATCGCTCCGTGTTTAATAAGAGTATGTCCATGAGAAAACCAGGCAGGAGGTGATACAGCTCAAATCACCGATTTTGCTCAGACTTGGCATAAACGTTGGGTTTGGTGAGTAAATGATTATGGCGAGAACTTAGGTTAAAATATTTTATTCTCTTCAAGTTAGGGGTACCTCCTCCAAAAATGGCCCTTTTTCACTAATTTACGCATAATTAATTAGCTGTCTTTGATTTAGTATTTCCACAACAAGAAAGGCCATGTGGAAATGAAATCCACTGGATCATGTTCTACTATTATTAATCTCAAAGTACAGATATTCATTTAAACCAGACAATTTGATTTCTCTCTGCGGCTCCATCTTAAGTAAGGTGCATATTTTGTAGTGTTTTGAATAAATAGCCTTTAATTTATGGCAAATATCTGCACTGGGCAACAGCAAATACGCATTATTCTAACATGGATAGTGAAAAAAATCACTAAAGTTCTCAAAAAAGCCATAAAATGTTTGGGGACCTCAAGATTTTTTCTATGCTGCCATACTGTTTACATAGGACTTCACGCCTTTTTGGCCACTTTATGAACATTCACTAAAACACAAAAGCCATTTTTCTGTCTTAACCAAACACGAAATTAACAAGAAATATCTACCTAAGTATTTTCTTATGAATATCCAGTATAAATTCGGCGAAAAGGAGCACTTGAGACATTCCTTTCATATATTTTCAGAACTACATTTTGTGACATTCTTTCGTTCGCTTACGTTCCCTCAACTTGGGTTTTCAGGCGAAAAATAAAATTGAAACAAGTAATAAGTACTACATACAGTGATTGTACATGTCACTTGGACGCGATTTTGCGCTCTCTTTGATTCTTGGATTGCGAAATTTAAATGTCCATGCAGTTTTGCCCCATCTGTTCCCCTGCTTCGACCTGAGGTTTAAAGAGAATACCATTGCCATCCCGCCTTGATCATCAGAGGTATCAACAGCTGTCGAAAGGCTACTCAAAAGGTCATTTAAAATCCAGTGAGAGTGATCACTTTAACATTCAGATTGCTTTTAAATTCCATCACAAAACACTCCGCCATTATGAACTTAGATGTTGAAAAGTTAGTGGTTACCTCGGGCGCTTTCCATTCGGCCAAAAATTCCGGGAAAAGTTTTCGAAAATTTAGGAATACATTTTGAGTGCACCCTCTTTTCCGGAAAATCGGAATAACCGGAAAATTGCGTTCCATTCGACCATTCCTGCTCGGGCCTAGTTTCTCCGAGCCTGGATACCGAATTCAACATGGCTGATGCAAAAGCTACTGAACATAATATTAGTGCTCTATCTGACAAACGACTGAAATATCTTAGTTCAAAATCATTGCAGTGGATATGCCTCAACACGCTTTAGTGAGTACTGCGAAAATACCTGTGGGCTACGTGAAATGTGAGCATAACTGCTATGAACAGCTCGCTCGTCATTCGAAGTCGACTCTTGAACTCGTCAGGAAAATGAAGAGCTATCGTACCCTAAATGTAGTCGCGGACTCCTTTTAAATTCTTACGATAAAAGTTATATTGTCACCCTCACCTAATACATGGTTTATTTCAACTTCAGCGTCGTCGATCAAGCAACCAGAAAGCAAGTAAACAAAGGTAAAAAAGTCCTCCGTTTGATTTCGTATTTTCGCGCGAAACTTAGAACTTGATGACCATTGACCTAGAACGGGTTAGTCCATTGCAAGAAACCGGAAAATACTGTTCCATTCGTCGCATGGAATACCCGCAATTTCAAACCGGAAAATTTTGTCGAATGGAAAGCGTCCCCCCTTTTAATCCGGTAACTACGTCATGTATACTGACACAAATTGTATCGCTATAAAATATCGACAAAGATGGCAGAATGTTTTGTGGTGGTTTTGTAAGAAATCTGTATCCTATAACACTTACAACAGTGATAGCTCTTCCTGGATTTTAAACGGCCTTGTGAGTAGCTGTTTCGACAAATTGTGATATCTCTGATGACGAAAGCGGGAAGGCAAAGGACATTCTCTTCTCGGGTCGAAGCAACGACAGCAACGAAACTGGACATTTCCGGCAGGTTTCTTTTGCAGGTCACAGGTCACAGGTCACAGGTCACAGGTCACAGGTCACAGGTCACAGGTCACAGGTCACAGGTCACAGGTCACATTAAAATTAAAAATCCATTAGTAATACTGGCGATGTAAGAATTACCCGAGATTCCCAAGAGGTTTATAGATATTTCCATGCAACAAATGTTTCACTGTATAATTTAATGAAAAATCTCTAGAGGCGGTATACATATGTACTAACTGGGTTAAAATGTAGCTTTCACTCATGTAGTGTTACAAATATTTTATCGTTATAAGATAATTCATCATGATAGCAAATTGCTTTATTTCTATATTATTTCTATTTTACTTCTAACGAATATTACAGTTTTTCCCGTAAAACCGTGAACACCAGAGAAAATTTCTGGAATGTTTATTGTTTCGCGACCAATCAGAAACGAGATGAAACCGATAGAGATAAGATTTAACATTCTTTCTAACAAGAAAATAACATATATAAAATAACTTAAAAGAGTGAGCCGGTCATTCACTCCAACGAATCATTCTGGTGGTCACCGCAAGACCAATTCTGTTTCTTTTAACCTCTAATGAATATTTTCACAATTCGTAAGCTTTTCGTACAGTTTCAGTACCGTGATAGTGTAAGTCATATCAAGAATATGTATCAGTTTCATTCTATTCTAGAAATTCTGGGTTTCTGCGGCAGTTTATACTTAAACAATAGCATACCGAGTACTAACCATGGAAAATGCCCGTTTTCACCCATAATGTTGATACATAAATTTATAACAGTGACCGTGTCGCTCTGGTGTTCCTTTTCATAAAAATACAGTTGTTTGAAGTAGTAGTTTGATTAATCAAAATTCTAACATGGCTTACAGGCGTTCTGGTTAAAAAAAACATTGCACATTTGTGAACATTCCAGTGTCAGATCTACGAGACTTTAACAAAGCAAAAACCAAATATGGAATCTTAACCAGAAATTTCGATATATCGAACCTGGGCTACATGTGTGTGAAAGCTATATTTCAACCCAGTTAGTACATATGTATACCGCCTCTTGAGATTTTTCATTGAAATTATACAGTGAAACATTTGTAGCATGGAAATATCCATAAACCTCTTGGGAATCTCGGGTAATTCTTACAACGCCAGTATTACTAATAGATTTTTAATTTTAATGTGACCTGTGACCTGTGACCTGTGACCTGTGACCTGTGACCTGTGACCTGTGACCTGTGACCTGCAAAAGAAACGTGCCGGGACATTTCGCGGTCCAAGAATCAGCGAGAGTGCAAAAATTGCATCTAAGTGACGTGTATGTAGTAGTTATTTCATGTTTTCATTCTGATTTACGCCTGAAAACCTATGTTGAGGGAACTTATAGGTTGAATCTTCTTTTGCCGCGTTTTATCGATAACCGTGAGAAGTTGCTCTGAAAATATTTGACAGAAATGTGTCAAGTGCTTCTTTTCAGCGAATTTATACTGGATATTGATAGGAAAATACTTAGGTAGATATTTCTTGTTGATTTCGAGTTAGGTTAACACAGAAAAATAACTTCCGTGTTTTAGTCAATGTTCATTAAATGGTCAAAAATCGTGAATTCCTATGTAAGCAGTATGCCAGCACAGAAAAAATTGTAGAGGTCCCCAAACATTTTATGGCTTTTTTGAGAACTTTAGTGATTGCTCTCACTATCCATGTTAGAATAACGAGTATTTGCTGTTGCCCAGTGCAGATATTTGCCATTAATTAAAGGCTATTTACAACACTACAAAATATGCACCTTACTTATGATGGAGCCACGGAGAGAAATCAAAATGTCTGGTTTAAATGAATATCTGTGCTTTGAGACTAATAATAGTAGAACATGATCCAGTGGATTTCATTTCCACGTGGCCTTTCTTGTTGTAGAAATGCTAAATCAAAGACAGCTAATTAATTATGCATAAATTAGTGTAAAAGGGCCATTTTTGGAGGAGGTACCCCTAACTTAAAGAGAATAAAATATTTTAACCTAAGTTCTTGCCATAATCATTTACTCACCAAACCCAACATTTATGCCAAGTTTGAGCAAAATCGGTGATTTGAGCTGTATCACCTCCTGCCTGGCTCTGCCTGGTTTTCTCATGGACACACTCTTAAACTGCCTAATTACAACAGCTCCACCTAAGGGCTTAAATCGTGGTGTTACCCAAGCTGTGGAATCAGCTACCAGATTGTCACAGAACCATTATAACTTTTAAGGCCTCCAAAAACAGTATCAAGAAAATTGACGTTTTGGGCCTTTTGGCCGAACTTACGACCTACTGTTACCTTGTTGATTGTACAGATGGTTACGTTTTGGCATAACGTCTAATTAACTATTTTAGATTGTATTTCATCAGATCCTGATTTATACTTTTTAAAATCTTTTACTCATATATGTATATAGTGTTTTACTTTTAATCTTGATTTATATGGAATACCTTGCAAATTAGTTGGTGTGTCATTTTATCTTTCATGCGACGCACACTGCACGTATAGCTAAAGTATTACACAATAAACTTCTA
>JAHPZR010025611.1:0-7500 GCA_019787425.1 Platygyra sinensis
TGGTCTGGATACCATGTCAGCAACACAATCGCAGCTAGGAATATCCTAGATTCGTTATTAATCCTCAACCTGACAAATATATTGCAGTTCTAGTTATCGTTTTATAGGTATGCAAAAAATCTCCGCGGTATAGAGCCAGGCGAGTAGTCTCCTGAGTATTGGTGCGTGTACGAAAAAGGGAACCAACGTAGCGTAAAATTTTCCCTGATAGGAGGAAGTTTTATTGGACATAAAAAGGCAGAAAATAGCAGATCTGCGGGGCAATCTTTCTCTCTTGCACAAAACATAATGAACAAATTTACAATCCCGAAAACTAGAAAAGCCAAAGAATGCCACAGTTAACTTATCTAAACATAGTTTGATACCTCGAGCATTTTATTGAAAAGAATTGCGAGTGTAATGAATGGCCCCTTATGGTTGTATCAGTTATTTATTAAGCACTACATGAAAATGAGAACAAGACTTACTAAAGCAGGTATATGAAAGGGGTATCTTTTTCCAAAAAAAAAGGTATATAAAAGGGGTACCTTTTCTGCCAAAATGGTATATAAAAGGGTAAGGGGTTGGACCTCGTGGAATAGCCCCCGTATTAAACTTTGTTAAGTACCCCTCGGAGGGAATCTTGAAACAAAAAACAAAAGCTATCAAGTAGGCAAAAAAATGATAGCATGGAGAGTTTTTCCTTTTAGACGCTATCATATCCTGTTCACTGACAGTTTTCCTATGCCTGCACTCTCACAAAACTGTCCTCTAAACAAAGAGATATTGTCAATGAAAAATAGCCCATGAATATATATGATTGAAAGTTTCACAAACTAGTTTGACTTGTTTAAGATTATGATAATGAATATTAGAGAATGGAAAATAAAACTCAAGCTGGTTTGAAAAATAATAAATTAGAAGCGAACGTCATATTTTCGTCGGAAAAGGTTAACAAGAGACCGTTGCTTACATTGCATGTTGCATGGTCTCAATCATTATAACATAAATCTTACAATAATATTTGTTGTTTAACACGCAAGGATGATATTTCTCTGATCAGTAAGCAATCTGGTGATCAGCTAAGATGAGTAAAGAAAAACAACGGAATATTTTTTACTTAAGCAGGACTAGACTCAGGAGGCAGAGAGCTATGATGGTATTCATGCTGTATCATTTTCTCGTAGGGTTGAGAGCATCTGTCCTCCTTCTGGCAATTGTTAATTTCATAGCAGGAGGACTACAGGCAATTCCATTGTTTAATCTGCAAATACAGAACATGGTTGGCTCACTTCGGGTCTATCTTTAATAGTATCGGTGCCCCCCCTTGCCACGGGGTTAGGCCCCCTTATCTCTGCAGTATGGTTCCCTCCCCATCAGCGCACGACATCGACTGCAATTGCCTCACTGGCTCCCTATGTCGGAGCAGGACTGGCATTCATCATTGGTCCACTGTTGGTCTCAGATGTGGGCAATCAAAGTAGTACCATTGGTAAGAGCATTGACTACATCAAACTTCGTAACAATATGAGCCACAAACAGTTAATGCATCTCAAACAGCAAGCCATGAATCTGATGTACATTGAGCTCGCAACAGCGGCAGTGATTTTACTTGTGGTTATTGTGTATTTTCCAACTAAACCTAAACGGCCACCAAGTGTGACTGCAACAGTTCATCGCCTGGATTTTAAATATGGCATCAAGCGTCTTATGCACAACAAGCAGTTCTGGTTGGTGCTGTTTATCAATGGAATTACCCTGGGTGTCTGGTTTGGCTTGGTGTCGATTCTAGACTTGAACTTGTCTCAGTTTGGAATTAGAGAAAAAACCGCTGGCTGGCTTGGATTTGGTGCCTCAATGGCTGGAATAGCAGCGGGAATTCCGCTGTCCATGTGAGTTTTATGTTGCGTATATTTAAATGATTGAGGTGGCTGAAAACACTTTCCAGCATTTTTTTTTCCAGCACTTCTACTTTGATATGTTCTTGTTACCAATGGTAAAAGTAAACCTTTAAGAAACACGGAAAACATTTTTTAAAAGCATGTTTCGGCGTAACTGAAATTACAAGTGGCAAAATCAAAGATAAAAGTCACATGCAAAGATAATACCATTACAGATCGGAGGAGAGCCGAGTGTCTGGTACTGTCTGGTTCGGATACCGTTAACGGCACTGCGTGAGTGTGCGGTAAGCAGCTTGTTACATTACAAAAACACCTTTAAATTTAGTTCTAAGTGCTTATAACTCAAAAACAAGTGCGGTGCCCAAGCCAGGGAAAAGGCCCTGGGAACGAGGTTGGTGTTCCCGGTGTGATGCTCTACCAACTGAGCTATGAAGCCACACATGGGAGCGAGGTCAATTGATTTTATGCTTAAGCCAGAACCAGACTCAGGAGGCAGAGCGATGACAGCATCCGTGCTATGTTATTTTCTTTTAGTCTAAGGTTGAGAGCATCTGTCCTCCTTCTGGCAATTGTTGATTTCATCAATAAATTGACCTCGATGATCATTTTTCACTTTCATCTACAACGGCAGTTCAAAAATGAATTATTTCATATATACTTCACATCATTTCACTCCTCAGGTGAAGATAAGAACTCAATAAATTGACCTCGCTCCCAATGCGTGGCTTCATAGCTCAGTTGGTAGAGCATCGCACCAGTATCGCGGAAGTCACAGGCTCGAATCCCGTTGAAGCCCTGTTTTTTTTCAGGCTTCTTCTTTCCAATTGTTTAAATTGGAAAATTTTCTGCGATGATCATTCTTCACTTTCATCTACAACCGCAGTTCAAATATGAATTATTTCATATTTACTTCACATCAGTATTTTTTTCTATCTATACGTATACTTGATGACTACTTACAGTTTATCGTCTTCCCACAGCCTAGCAGACCAAGTATCTAGACACATGAAGGCGATTCAGCTCGTCCTCCTTGTGGGTGCCACTATGTCCTTTGCGTTATTCGCTTGCATGTGCGCAGAAATAATCCCATCTTGCAAAGCTGTTCTGTTCTTAACTTTCAGCCTTGGAGGATTCTTCACTAGTGGCAGCATTCCACTGTTTTTTGAGATGGCAGTGGAGACTGCTTACCCTGTGGCAGAAGGAGTCACATCTTGCGTCTTAAAAATGTCTTGCACCATTCCGCTCTTGTTGTTTTATATATTTCCGCTGCTGCCCAAGTTTGGTTTGAAGTGGATTAACTGGTGCGCGTTTGCAGCGTATGCTGCTTGCATTCCGTTGCTCGCGTTATGGCGAGAGAGATATTATCGCACAGAAGTGGATGACCAAGGAAAAACGGATCACGTTAGATCAATCAGTATTTCATAGTGAAGATATATTTCTTTTTGGGTGACGTCCTCTGAGGATAACATAGCCGTTGTACAAAAATTGCTTTCGACACTCCTGAAATAATGGGCGGTCACCTTCATTCAAGAGAGAACGTGTGGGGTACATGTAGATCCGGTCAGTTGGGGGGTCGTCATTCAGGCTATTGCAGCTGTGTATACGAGATAAGTTTTTATTTTTTTAAAATAATTTTGAGTTTTTAAAGTCGCGTGGTGGTGAACGTCCATGTCTTGATATTCTCGGAAATTGAATTATCCAGAAATATTTCTAAATCTCTGTTGGAAACTCTGGTGATGTCGCCTTTTTGAAGAGGAACCCTAGCTACTGCACAAAAATGATTTATCGTTTCCGATAGCTCAGCCAATCAGTTTGCAGAATATGCATCAATATAGTAGTAGAATTTTACGCCAGAAATATGCTGCTACGCGGGTTACTAGACGGGGACTTGGGCTGGGGCGGGAAGCTTACGGATTGGGGGTGGGACGGACACATCATGGGAGGCAGAAGAAATAGGTGGAAATTTGCAACATCGTCAATATATTGTGTTCGGAAAAATCACTAATACTAAGAGGTTTGAACCAATCAGGGAGGGGCGGGAACTAGGAGCAAAAATGTAACGATTAGGTTTTAAAATTTTTGATTTGATTCCTCGTGAAATTCTCAGACAATAAATGTGTATACGGTAAATCACAATTCAATTTGAGCTTCATTAAATTGTACAACTGAATTGTATTAAAAATAACATTATTTAGAGAAGATGTCGGGGACTGGGACTCACATTACGCAATTGTGTAATCTAAGCTTTCACTATAGAAGTATGTAAACGTGTCCGGAAATACGCTCCCATTTTTCTGTCAAACCGAAGCGTTGTTAGTTCAGTTAGCCTTCATTCGCGATCCTGCGAAGACCTTGTAATCTCAGTTGTGTTCATTAAAACGTTTAAACTCCACCTCGAGACTTCTCTTGGATACTTTCTCCTGCGGCCAGAGAATTCCAGGAAAAAGAAGCCAAATCATCAGCCTTAGATGATTTTCATGAGGTTCCTCTATCCTAGTTGAATTGGAATTTGGATTTGATGTTGGTTTTCGTGGAGGATGAAAAAATCAGATAACCCGGATAAAACGCTCGAGACAAGGCGAGAAGCACATAACAAACTCAACTCACACATCACGCCGCGCTGGAATTGAACATGCGCCAAACTTTTGGGGAGCAAGCAACCTCACCACTTCGCCCTCCCCGCTACGCGGGGAATATAGCAGAGTGGTTCTCTAATTGGTTGAATTCTGATCAATCACATAGGACTCGGATATTTCCAAATCATGAAAGGCATGTAGCTGGCGCGAAGCGCGGGAAAACGCGTGCGAGCGAGTAACGTGTGGATTTACTTGTGATAGGATGACAATGTGGTAGGACTGCAAACACAAAGCAAAGGCAAATTTCTTTCGACACTCAAGTTAATTCCTCTCTACTGGCAATGGTTAAATGTTTAACATATTCAGTAAAGACGGGATTTTCGGATTTAAATTTCACTAAACTACAGTGACTACCTCACTACCTCATTTTAAAACAATGACGTTCAACTGTTTGTACACGCTTAGATTGAGTTTCAGTTGGAAAAGTGAAGACACTGTGGTTAGTGCGAGTTCGGTCCGAGTTCGAGCCCAGGCTGGAGGCATTGCATTATGTTCTTGGGCAAGACACTTTACCCTCACAGTGCCTCTCTCCACTCAGGTGTACGTGTATAAATGGGTGCAATCTTTTGTTCTATACAGGAGATAAGTTTCTAAAGAAACTGTGATGCTGCATCGATGGGGAGTATTACAAGAAAATTTGCTTTTCTGATCAACTGGGTTGATAATGTGAATTGGCCACCGTGAAGAGATCCTTTCGTCGGATTCGTTCCAAAGAAGGGCAAAGCTCGAATCGCCAGTTTTCGAATCTCTTTACGGTGGCCAATTCACGGACATTATCAACCCACTTGATAAAACAAAATTATCTTATGTTCCATACACTTTGATTCATATAAACTGATCAGAAATTTGATAAACTGTTATGCAGCCTCAGTGTGTAACCGTACATGGCCGAAAACTTAAAATACTTGAAAAACATAGCCTGCGTGGCAGGCGTCGAAGGGGAGGGAGAAGGGAAAAAAACGAGCGCGCGAAGTGCGTGAGTTCGCGTGAGCCTCTCTACGGCCTTTCCCTCCCCTTGTACGGCCTGCTACGCAGGCTACGAAAAACATGAAAGAGAATCGTTGTTCCACGTCAGGAGTGTCCACGTTATATGCCTCGTCACTGGCTTGGTAATTAAAAAGAAGCAATGCAAATAACACGATGATGCTAAGCTTGGATCCAAGAGGACTCCATTTCCAGTGCTCTGTGCACTGGTGTTAGTGTCTTTTATCGCTTTTATTCCCAAGAGAGACGAGAGTGACAAGGTTTAAACTTAGTAAAATAATGAATAAACAAAAAATACCGCATTAAAGTAAGGCTAAGTATTTAAATAGCTTTCCTCAAACGGTCACACTATGGGTTTCATCCACGGACTAAAATGTGGCGTGACAAATCACTGTCAGTCACGGGAGGGTAAGAGTATATACCGCAATATAACGAAAGGAAAAGAAGGACTTACATATACATATACATAGCTGAAGAGCGCCTGGCTAACGACTGCCCGGGTTAGTGCTCGTAGACAAACTTTGCATCTCAGAGAATTTAGGAGAACAACTACAAATCTGTTACGGATTCAGCAATGTTAAAAAGGTAATGGATGTACCAGAGGAAAACAGGAATATTCTTCAATCGCCCGGTGATCATAATTTGCGATATGGCTCAATAGGTTCCCTACATCGAGATAATTTCAAAGTCTACAAGCGAAGATGGTATATTCTTCTGGTATTTTTCATATGCTCTACTTTGAATGGCTTAAAGTGGAACACTTGGAGCCCAATACAAGGTACATCTCAAGTTGTGTTTGGCTGGAGTGACACGACTATCACGTTACTAGTTACCTGGGGCCCGATTGTTTTTGTCGTCGTATTTTTACCGATGTCGTGGTTGATGGATGTCAAAGGTAAGAAAGGCATTTTAAAGCATCGCAATGAATTTTATACAGTTCAATATCAGAAAGATTACCTTAGAATTTCCGCGAACAAATAAGTGTTTATTGTACTTTCTGTTTGACTGAAGATTGCGTGACAACTCATGTGATAATCATGCTGCATGCAACACATTACTATAATAATGAGCAGTTAAATTTTTTCATTTTAACTTAACAATTACCAGGAGTAAAATCTGGCGTGATGTACAAATGTATGCGTCCGCAGACACCTTTTTCCGAAAAGGGAACATTTTACCAGGAGCCTGCTCCAGGCTCTCGGGGGACGATCGGAAAAGCGTCGCGGAACGCGACGAGCGACGAGCGGGGTCTGGTAGAGAAAAACCCGCGCCTCTTTTTCGCCAGGCCGGAACAGGCTACCGTCGTACCTTTTAGGAGTTCAAAAACCAATTTTAGTACCTCCTCTTAGGGGTATTGAGTACATTTGTGGTATCAAGGCAAAAAATATGCAGGAGACAATGTTTAGTTTTAGAATTGGTACCTCTTAGGGGTGAAAAGATTTCAAGGCACGCCCACAAAACAGGATCTTGGTACCTCTTTGGGGTTCTTTACAAAATTTCTGACGAGCAACCCCGTCTCTTTTACATGAGAGTTCCCCCCGGATCAATTACTCGAGGAAATTCTTTGTTTTTTTTTTCATTTCCGTGCATATTTTGTGCCAAATGAGTTGGTTATTGTGTTCTTTTATTCTTCAAATATTTCTAGGAAACCTCTTTTCTTAGCCGTTAAAACAACTTTAAAAACATAACAGTTGAACCTCCCGTCAGTGACCAACCAAAATATCAAGCCTAGGTGGTCGATTACGAGAACTTAGACAATATTAGGTCAAAATTTTGCCTCGTTAGCATATGGTAACTACAGAGACTTTTCCCATGTTTTAAACGTTTTATTCATGTGAAAAGGCAATTTCAAGAAAATTATGGTACTTTCCATTGAGAACTTTCCGTGTCTTATACTTCTTAAGAATGTGATAATGTTACAGCACTTTATTATCCAGGGTTTATTCTATTACCTGTCCAGTGGTCGCTTACGGGAGGTTAAAAACAAAAGATTAGCTTTC
>JAHPZR010025611.1:12500-23144 GCA_019787425.1 Platygyra sinensis
CCATACTGCAAAGCTGTTCTGTTCTTAACCTTCATCCTTGGAGGATTCTTCTCCAATGGCAGCATTCCTTTGTTTTTTGAGATGGCGGTGGAGACTGCTTACCCTGTTGCTGAAGGAATCACATCTGGCTTCTTAACAATTTCCTGCAATGTTCTTCAGTTGGTCTTTTATATATTTCCGCTGCTTCCCAAGTTTGGTTTGAAGTGGATAAACTGGTGTACTTTTGCAACCTACGCTGCTTGCATTCCGTTGCTCGCGTTATGGCGAGAGAGATATTATCGCTCAGAAGTAGATGATCAAGGGAAAACGGCGATAAATAGCACTATTAACAGTATTTCACAGTGAGCATGTGTTCATTTGCGTGGAACGAGATGTTGCTTTTTGCCTAAAGTAACCGAGAGGTCTGCTCTCTGATGGAAACGTAGATCTGTTACCACGAGAACGACTCTCATCTTGAATGCGTTTAAGAAAAAAACAAAGAAGAGAATTTTTTATACTATGGGTAATATATATTTTTACAAGCGTTTTTAGCAATTACAGAGAGACGTTTTAAATTCATGGACGAAAAAACAATCCCTTAATAAGAAAATTAGATTTAGTGCTTTCAGTTGTAAGCCACTCTTTCCAACCTTATTTTAAATCAATCAGGGTTCAGTAACCTATAAGGTAAGCAAGCGTTTCAAATTTGGCCAGTGAAAAATGGCCTTTCTTAACTGATTCTGTTGATGAACTTTCCATGTACTTATTTAAGGTATCAGTTAGGTTCGGCTCTTGAAAACCTGGCCGTTCGTTCCGGCGCAAGATTGCGTAGTTTTGAGCCATTGTTTCTCTATGGAGAGATTTCCTATCGTGTCGTCGCCCTCTATTTTCCTGGCAGATTCTTTTTAGCGATCATGTGATGCGCTGTGGCCCAAAGTGTGGTTTATTGCCTTGGACACGAAATTGACAGGTCCATGCCATGGGGTCATTGTGTAATTTTTCTTAGGAAAGACACGTCGTTAAGATCCACAAATGGATATTGAGCAGTCAGAAAAAATTTTGGGAGGCTTCGCCTGCGATTAGAATTACGTCCAAGGAAACTTGCCACACACTTAGGGCCTGTTCACATGGAAGTGGGGGACCCTGGAGAGGTAAGGTACCTCGCCTACCAGTGGTAAAGAAATAGTTGTCTTCACATGCAACCCCGGGGACGCGGGTGAGGTCTAAAATGCGATCACTTGGTCGCTAAGCACGCACATAAACAAAGAACTATCGTTTGTTCCCGATGAAGCTGCTTTTCGCTTTAATGTCGTTGTTGCAGGCAAACTTTAGTTTGATTCCGCTGATTAGCCTGACTTTCCGATTCCACGCTAAAATTTTCGCCAGCACAGTCAATTTCTTCAGCGTTTTGGTGGTTTTGGAGGTGAAATCGTCGAAAAGAACTCGCCACGCTCGAGTGATTTGATTACTCCGGTTAGGCGGGTTACCCCACTCCGTAGCTTTCACATGGAGAAAACTTACCCCACCGAAGCGGGTTACCCGGAGAGGCTGACCGGGTAACTCGCCTTGATGGGGTACCCCACCTAACATGTGAACGCGATCAAGGAAAAAAGAGAGATTGTATGGATAGATTGGTTACCCCACCAGGGCGCGGGACCTCACCTGCCTAAGGTCTCCCACTTCCATGTGAACAGGCCCTTAGGCGCTTGATGCTACAGAACGTGCCAATAAGCTCCTTCAATCCACTGAATGGATCTTTAATCTTTGTTAACTTTTTCGGCGGACGAATATCGCTTGACGAAGAAGGCTGTTAGTAGTAAAACTTTGTGCAGTTAAGATAAACGCAGAAGAAAACATTGTGTATATAAGGGTCCGGTAAAGGGCTGTGAATAAAATCGTTTCACCTTAATTGTCAATGTTCCTTCTAGTGTGGTGAAGACAACGTACATGTAATCAAGATTCCTTTATTCTGTTTATAATAAAAAAGAAACATACATTTCTTCTCGCCCACGCATGTATCAAAGAAAACGGTGACACTGCACTAGCACTGAGTCCTAACTAGGAACTGACATAAACAGCTTTACGCTATCAATCAAAAGTGGACGAAAATAAACAACAAACAAACTTAGGAACACAAGGGGTAGGCAGTAAAATGGTTTTCCCTTGTTAACGTTAATCCTTTACTCTGCTTACACTAGCCAAAAAAGAAACATACATTTCTTCACGGCGACACTTCACTAACGGTCCTAACAAGAAACATAAACAGATTTATGCTGTCAATCAAACGTGGACGATAACAAACAAACACGTTAATCTATGAGACACGAAAAGATTTGTCGCAATAATGTGTACTATGAGTTTCGCTCTCTGATATTCGTTTCGATGATCTTTCCTTGTCCGCATGAGCTTTATAGCATTTCATTTGACCGCGAGATTTTCACGCGGGAACCTTCCCAAGGCCGTCGTAATCAACACAGTTTAAGGGAAGTGAGACGAACTGTCCAAAAGGTAGGAAAACTGTGTAGAAATTCTTTTGTGATGTCCTCCTTCCCAGAATACTTTACCGCAAGTGGAACAACAGAAGAACACAGCAGCACTGTCTGGCACTTCTTCAGGTAACGGCCCAAGCTTTAAAGGCACTCCCCCAGGTAAGGTGAGGTTCATAAGGTTAACGGGACATTGCTCAGGTTCGTAGCCAGGTAAAGGGGCCTGAAAACGACCATGAAAGATGCCCATAGCCATTCTCATATGGTCCTGGTGTACTTGTACGAAGTCAGTCCCATTGCATACCTACAACAAATTGCAGAAACGCATTTTAAAACTACAATTCAGAGATAATAGCCTTGAACTGTGCAATATTTAACCAGGCAACAACTCGACGAGGCAGTTTCAGTTAAGTTGGGCTTCGCGAATAAGTTGCCATAAATCCTAAACAAAATTGGATCAATATCAGTATCTTGGCAACTGCGCACCTACCCCTCCCCTAACCCAACAGTAACACTAACTTATTAACTTATTATAACATGTTGGGTTAGGGGAGGGGTAGGTACGCAATTGCCCAATTAACTCCGCCTGGTGTATATCCTACGGATTTCAAACTGAAAAACTATGCTTAAGTTGCTAAAAACATTCTTTTCGTGACATTTTACGAAATCGGCAATAATTGAATAAGTTTACCTGACACCGACTGAAGATATCTTTTTTCTTCACTTGCACGTTGAAATATTTCTTCAAAGCCAACACTTGCTGTCTTATCTTCATACATGGAACACAGACACACATTCCTTCAGGCACCAGGGAACGCAACTGAAACACAAACAAACGTGGAATCAATGAGTTTTGCTTCCACAGATCACTCACTGTTGATCAAAAGCAGCTCCCATGTCTTTCAAAGGACATTATTACAGGGTTCACGAATCTGTTTCACTCAATCAACGAACTGTTTTACGATATTGAAGCCCCCTCCGGGGGGACCCACATAAATGTTTGAATTAAACCCCCAAAGGAGACATATCTAGGCGTGGAACCAGTTAAAATGGAATAGGCTCCATTATCAACCGCTGCTCAGGATAAGAGCCCGCGCTATAACTCCTCACAACGCGATCTTGAGCCGCCTGTGATCAAACGAAACTTAAAAAATCGTTGCGATCGTGATAACGAAAGACAAACTTGAAAATTATAGCCAATCTTTTCCGTGACGTCACAGACGAAATAGTACATTGGTTCATATAAGCCTTAAAGATTGTACCTGTTCGTAGGGTAAACCAGTCGTCAGTATTATTCTGTTCTCGTTTATAGCGATCTGATGACAGAGACAAGAATATTCAAAAATTGTTCCAAAAATAATGTTTAAATGTTCTTTACTGTGGTCATGCGCTTACTAACATCTAACAAGTTCACAGCCGAGGCATGCTACTTTACCTATACCTTATACCTTTAAGAAACAAATATACCGACTAAACACGATAGGCTTAAAAATCCCAACTGCCAGGAGGCAGACCAGTTGGTTGTTAACAAGCATGACTGAGGAGTTGAACAAGAGTCTACCAAGAAACAACTCCTGCTTAGTGGTCAGAGTGGGACTTGAACCCACAATCTCCGGATTTCAAGTCCGGCGCCATAACCACTCGGTCACGCTGCCTCCTATATTAGCTTATATAAGAGAGGACTAACGGGTATGCTAGGATCATTTTCTGTATTCTCCTGCAAGCATGCCTAATTGTGTATTGACATATGGAGGAGAAGTAACAAGCTGATCAATGGGGTAAAAACTAAATGAATCTACCTCAGCTGCTCTGGCATGGTCACCGTTGTTATCCAAAATAGCCACGTCCACTCCGCAGCATCTCAAATGCTGACCCAGGCCCTGCAGCATTGTATCGACCACGACTCTCAGTGATTGAGGAGGAATGGGTTCTCTTTTCCTCGCCGGAGGAAGTAGATCCTACGGAGGGAAGACAGGTTACCGGTAAATGGAAAAGCACGCGTCGCGAACTGAAAATAGTGCTGAAGCTTTCACAAAGAACAGAAGACCCTCACGAAGTGTTCGTGCACTCCTGTCGAAAATGTACCATTTCGGAAACTCTTTCGAAAGTGGAAATTTTTTGAAAACGATTTTTACCTTCATAACGACGGACAAATAAGGAAAGAAAAAGATAAGCTGGTAGCTGAACCATAGGTCATTCCTGAATTACCTTGTACCTCGTTTCAAAACGAGTCTCCGTGCAAAACCTTTCATATAAAAATATGTTATCCACAGTAACTGTATGTAGATGCTTATTGTTACTTGCTGGGTGGAAGGAATTTTTTCCAATACATCTTATAACTGTTTTCCTATTATATCATCTACATACGAACTAAGCGTTTTCTCGTATCCACTGTACTTACACTGGAACGGGTACCTGGCTTCGGATTCTTCTGTCTACTTCGTCTGAAACAACACAGAAACTAGCGTCAATTTATTGCTACTAAATAAATATTATAATTTACCCGATGAACTACTGTACAGAACGGCTTGTTCAATGCCACTGGGACTAGCGGGCATCCAGCTTTGGCACTGATCCTCTTGAGGTTACTTCCGCCCAGCATCAGCGCAAGAGCACAGAGCCCCTTGTTTGCAGCTGCCATTTAAGGGTTAAGGAGGGGAGGGGTTCGTGGTTATAGCTTCTCGAGATGTACACTGGACCCAATGAAAATTTTATCAGAATCTGAACAATCCAAACTCAAAACAAGGGCATCTGAGACCAGATTGCCGCGCGTAAGACAGAGCTAGCTTTTAAGGTTCGTACGGAGAAGTGTTTGTAATCCGATTTCATCCTTCAAAACGTAACCATGGTAACATCATACCGCGGTTTCTCCTTCTTTGGTTGTAACCAAGCGACGATGACTGCGGGCTCCATGTTGATTCGTAGCCTCGACTCCACGACCCATTGTTTGAGTACATCATACACTTCAAGCAAGCAGTAAGCATCTAAAGCTGAACAGAGAGAAAACAAAAAAAAACTACAACTCCAGCTTTTTTAGTTTAATTTTTAAGAATTGCTACATGTTACGAGTACGCGAAGCACTGTATTATTTGATGCAGTGTATAAGGCCGCAAAAACTCTACTCGGGACCTTTAGATCTAGTAGTCCTGCTATCTTTACTCGAGAAAAAGACATTGGCTGTCTTTGATCGCATACAGGAGAGGTAAACGAATGTTCATGGTTGCTATAATACTTGATTGTGAACTAACCTTAATTTCTTAACACTTTACGAAAGATGCCATACCGTCGATTGCATCTACCCGTGAACGCACGCGCACAAAACACGTTTTCACGTAACGTCAAACGTCTGAGTTTCAGGTGTCATACTTTGAAGTTTTTCCTCACATTATCAGATGGTATGGAAACAAGAGACAACTGTTTAGCCATGCAAAGCTGTTCTTCCTTTTCCTCTGGAGTATTTCGCGACAAGCAGAAACTTCCTTTTCCTTTCTTGTTGATTAGAAACATCTTCCCTTTGAGCAGTGTCGAGAAGTAACTGGACTGGTTACTTACAATCAACAGTCAGAAAACCGTTCTATATCTACTGAGTATGCAATATACTTACCGGCATATACCAACTGCTCCTCACTTAATGGACGACGTTCCCAGTCTGATATCTGATATGTTTTATCCAACGGAAGTCCGAGACACAGGAACACAAGCTCGCTCAAGCCTCGCTCCTCTTCAATACAAGCACGCTCTCTAGCCGATACACTGCGCATGCGGGCACCAACTTTCTGCCGAACACTTGGTATGTTGAGGATCTGTTTTAATTAACAGTTGTCATAAGTAACTTAGGAGTAAACGTAACTTTCGCTCCACTGTCAAAATTAATGAATTGTTGGTTGTGGTTTTGTATTTTCGTTCTTTTAACCCTCATACTGGGTAGACCTCTATCTTTACTTCAGTCGTGTAAACTCCTTCTAAAGATTTCTCTCACCAGATTATTCACAATTGCGATGTATGACTGAACGTGACAGCCTGATGACGTAAGCGCCAAAAATAGACACACTATTTGTAGTCCAGTCATAACAATCATATCCACCAATCATAACTTGGCTTTTACGCGCTTTCTTCCAACGACCAAGGGAGGCAGAAAAGAGAGAGCCTGGAATGAGGTTGGTTTTCGTGCGCTAGCCACCGGTTACGTGTTACTTCTTTGAGCTCTCATTGGTTGGCTAGATTATTTGTGTTTGTTGTGATTGGCCAGATACACTCAACCATTTTGATTTTTCTACGCGACAAACAATCGCACTCAGCTAGCTCATTCAGTTTTTTTTGTTTGGCGACTGAACAACGAACAACCTCATTTTCCTCTCTAGTGGTCGATGCTAAAACAAAACCATGGTAAACAAGAGAAAACACCTCGTAATTCTAAAATGTTCTTTTTAGAACACACGGCTTAAATTTTCTGGTCGTAGCGACAACATCTGTCGTTTTCTAAGAAGAAGAATGAAGGTGGTGAGGGATACAAAATACACTGTCTTACCTGCTTACTAAGTGGACAGATGTCAACAAAGCGAGCCAAATGTTTTAGAGCGTGCTCGTATAAAGGACAGGAAGAAACCAGGTTACGAAAATCGGAGTCAACACCATAACCTGACACAAATAGAAACATTTAAAACTGAGCAAACAACATTGCTGCTAATTTAAACAAATATTTTCCTTTTCGCCAGTTCGTATTTAAAATTAAGAATAGACCCTTCCTCGGTTACTAACGCCATGTTGGTTGGGGGCCAACACGGCAAAAAAATCTTGTAAATGTTACAAGCATTCAATCTATCAAAAAAGAAAACAATAAATTGTTTACCTAGCTTAAGAACCTGAGGATTGGCAAAGAAGCTTTCAGCAAAATGTTTCATCTCAGAGTCTTTGACGTTGTCCGTCAGTGATATCATGTCCAAAATAAACACTTCATTCCAAGTGGAAAGCTGAATAATCGCCAGTCTATAAAAGAAAACATAATACATTAACATGTGAAAAAAATCTTGCTCCCGTTCTTTATGTCAACAACGGAGAAAAAACTGGCTTCGTTTGGCTTGCTTTGAAGCATAAAAAAACTGGTTAGACATGCTTCTTTTTATCTGAGTTTAAAATACATCAACTGATAATGAGCATTTTAGATGACTTGACTCTTAAGTCAGTAAACGATATAAACTTTAGTTGTATACGTTGCCAAGTTGATGTGATTTTCATCGCTCAGCACCGGGTTCTAGGTAAGACTGGTTAAGTACCCTGCATCACGGTATCTGGTCGCATTTACAAACACCGTAGGGCAACTGACATATCAAAACTCGCTCAAATCTCGTTTTAACTCTCCAGGATGAGAAGAAAAATGATAAGATTGAATGTTAAAGAGTATGTATTTGGTAAATAACCCATTCCATTGAACGACTGTAATGCCATTTCTTGATTTCCATACAAACTCGTATACTTCAGCCATACTTTACCATACAAACCTTTATATCACGCTTGGGTGACCTGTGCTTAACGTTCGTCAAAAAATACTCTGCTGTGCGTCTTATTTTTAACTCTCGTCTATTTTTTATAAATGGGGTCAAACACAATCTTTCCTGTTTGATATATTACGTCAATGAGTCAAATTCAGTTAGCGTTTAGATTCAGTTTACTACGTCTGAGTGTTGTAAGAGGCCCTTTTAGGGGGGGGGGGGGGGGTCTTTATGTCCCCCGTCTGAATTTCAAACCTTTCCACGTCGCAATTTCGGAAGGTTCACATGTCGCTGTCGGAATTTTGCGTGAGCGGCTTTTCGTTCGTCGTCATTTCAGCTCCTCCATGTCGCCGTTTCAGAGCCGTGTCGCCTGTCGGAATTTACCCTAACAGGGCCTCTTGTAAATTTTAATCGAGTGTAAGAAGAATAAACATCCAACTTAGCTGGTGCGGTAATTGTATTATTCTTACAGACCTTTCATCTGTTCCAGCGCGACACATCGTTGGCCTCCACTCAGTGTCAAACCCTACCACATTTCCTGACTGAAGAAGAGTAAGAAAAAGGGCTCAAAAACGAAAGACATATGAATCCTCTTAACAATTAGTACAACATAAACTCTCTTTCACTCATTTTCACTGAGTCAAGCAGATGTCAAAATTTTAGGAATCGAACAAGAGTAGACTTATTTTTTCTGCTTGTTACGTCTGTTACCTTCGTTGTATCCTGCGAGCAGATCTAGGTCCCCTCCATCTTCCTAGAAAAGTTAGAAAGGGACCTCGAAGAGACCTCTGATCGCAGTGTACCCTTGCTGCATATACTTGCGAGATGTTTGAGCTACTCTTAGCTTATTTTACGTTCCAAAATGAAACGCCGAGCAAAATTCCTTAAAGAACATCACAACACGAAACTTACCACACACAGGGCTCTCGTACATTCTCTCAAGGACTGGGCGTTGTCTACTAAGAATATTCTATCAAGAGGCAGCGGGAGCTGATGGAATTTTGTAAATGTTGAACCAAGTGCGAAATGTTCATCGTTAAACACTCTGGGTTCTGTATTTCCATCCATTTCAGCCTCCCAGTCTTCAGAATCTTCATCAGTAGCTTGCCTTAAAAACAAATGTACAGAAACAGACGGGTCAGATACACTACGTTAAAAGTGCTCAAGGAATTTCCGATGCTCATTGTAACATGAAAAATGAGAAAACTGACGTTATAATAGCAGCTATGTAATGTATATGTATTTATTTGTAATGTATTTTTATTAGTTAAGTAATATTCTTCTGTTATGTACTTTTGTTCAACCAGGTTGATAACCATATGCTAATCTGGTTACCATGCACATATCTGTTTATTCCTTCCACGGCCATATGTAACATAAATTTACTTTTTTTCTTTTTACATTTATTTTATAATACTCTCACTGAAAATGGTGCACAAAAGAGGCTGAAGTTGAAGTTGGAGAGTGCAAGAATTTTAAATGTGACGTGGCTTGGTCAATTCTCGTCAACACGATATCGATGGTCTGGTGGAAAAGTAAAAGCAACACATGTTTGCTGTTGTGATACTATGGACATCTGACGACCTTGAGGGAGTGGACTGCAACATGCAAAGTTTCAAAAACACCACAATATTATATATGAGGGGTATAGGAGTTCAGGAAATATTTTGCAAGTTATGTGACTACAAAACTGGGTCAACAACATTGACCATCAGTCTATGGTTACTCTTTGTATTATTTCTATTCATTCATGTTCTAGCTTTATTACATATCTCACATCTGACTTTTGTCCTAAAACAGTGCATAGTTATGATGCAGCTCTCCTGGGACTGATTGGTTGTCTTAGTTGTAGGGAAATCCACACCAAAACAATGGCCAATATTACTAGAGAGATAATCGTATCTATAGGTCGTTATTGGTTTCAGTCATGCCTACTTGTCAGGTAATCAGCACTTGGTCACATGGGGTCCAATAACAGGTATCCAATTACAAACTTTTTGTAACTGGATGCCTGAAATTGGATACAAAACCTGGAGTATTCACACATCAATGACATGTGCGCACTTTAATGTCTTTCTTCTAAATATTTACTACAGTTGTGAAGACCTTAGGAAAGTACTACTGACTTTTTGTGCTCAAAATAATTTTATATTTTGAAATTTATTATGGATAGGATTTTGAAATTACTCAGTGCCTGTTTATCTTACCAGGAGTCAACCAGCTGTTTGACCACAGGGGGGACTGACTCCAGAGGAAGACCATAAAACATGGTCCACCTAGCAGCTTCCTCAATATCATCGAACTCAACCAAGCTCTCTATCAGTTTATAATGCAGCCACTTGTTATCCCCGAGAGAAGTCTGTTGGCAACATAGAGTAGAAGAATAACATTACCAAATTAATAAACAGTTTTATTATTAATATGTTGTTGAGTCAGCAAATGAAGATTCTCTCACTTATATGTAAAAAAAAAGCTTTAGAATACCTCGATAAGATTGTCCCATTTCTGATTAAATGGCTGCTTCTACAAAAAAAATTAAATCACGATCAGGGAAAGATCTATGGGAGGGGCCTGAAGGGCCTTGGCCCTCATATTTTGAAAAAATCATAGAACAATGATAAGGCAAGCAAAACGAACTGCCCCAATTCCCCCCAATCTCTCCCCCCCCCCCCCCTACAGAGCATCCCAGT
>JAHPZR010025612.1:0-7500 GCA_019787425.1 Platygyra sinensis
TTTTTTTTTTTTTTATCCAGAACAGTTCTCACGAAGCTTTTGAGATGGAGGAAACTCCGAATTTCGACGTCTTAACATGCAGTCAGGGTTCAGATTTAGGTCAAGAGCAACTAAACGAAATAGAGCAAAAGGCTCAAGCAAAAGTACAAAGAAAGCGACAGAATGGGGGCTGAAAAAGTTTGATAAATGGTGCGAGAAGAGAGCAATCAAGGTAGATTTGAAAACGATTGACAAGAAAGAACTAAACAAGATTTTACAAAAGTTTTACGCCGAGGTTAAAACAGAAAAAGGACAAGCACTGACTCCAAGTGCCCTGACTGGAATCAGAGCAGCCATACATCGCCATTTAACATCAGCTCCGCTTAGCCGTAACGTCAACATTTTACAGGACAGCGATTTCGTGTCTGCCAACAAAATGTTTGAAGCCAAAGCCAAGTTGTTTACGAAGGAACAAAACGTAAAACCCAAACACAAGCCGTCTATTGAGTACGGGGATATGGAGAAATTGAATAAATACTTCATGGAAGGCCAGAACAATGGAATTTGGCGAAACCCAGAGAAGTTAGTTGATCAAGCTTATTTTATTGCCATAGACTCTTCATGATTTGACCTTGTATATTGATGATAATGATAATAACAAGACTTTTGTCGGGCATATTGTTTATTTGTGGCCCTCGTAGCATCATTTGCACCCTCGCTCCGCTCGGGCGCAAATGATGCTACTCGGGCCACAAATAAACAATATGCCCTCCAAAAGTCTAGTTATTGTCCTATTCAAGCATGACAAACAAACAAGTAGTTCTGAAGTGAAACGAAAATAGTCTCTTTCGTGCATCAAAGTTCGATTTTCTTCGCCTGAATCAATGATGGAAGACCTTACTTTCTTTTGTGGTTGAGGCTGAGACTTCTCGTTGTCTTTAGAGAAGGAATTTGAGGGTGCAACCGGTGTAATTCTGCGATGGATAATTTTCTTTTGAGTTGTGAAACTCCCTCGACTGCACGATGCCCAGCTGTGGATAGTTTTCTCTTTTAAATACCGTTCAAAGGCACTCTGCATGATTTTACGGGATTCAGGTTCTTTAGTATCTCTGCTTCTTTTTGTGATCTCTGCCTACAACTTTATAGTTGGGACCTTGTCAAGTTCGTGCGGCGCCGTTTGTTTCAAGATATATTTTTCAAGATGGCGTTCATTCACTGTTTTGTGGAGCGGGTCGAAAGACTACGTATGGTTATTCACAGCGATAGAGTTGAGCTCTTGTATTGCTTCGTTTGAAACTACCGCGAACCTGGAAACATGTACCTTCTTGAGATGGCTATGAATTTGTTGTTGTGTGGTTTTCGTTCGTTTATGTTTTGCTGAACTCGGTATCACACGAATCTTGAGCAGATGTTGAAGAAACAATGCCAAAATATTCGTCAAAATGGACACTGAATGTTGGAAACGTCTTGTAAAGAAGGTCTTCAGCCTGAAGGAGCTCGTAATCATTATTCGGAAACTGTAATTAATTCAATTCGTCAATTGTCTTGAAAAAGAAAAGACAACAATAACAAAGTTTTGCCCTGTAGTTACAAAATTCGCAACATAGGGGCTTTTTGTCATTCATTTTCCTAAAATTTTATTGGTTACATCAAACTAACCTTGAAATCTGATTGGTTGTTTTGTTTTACTGTCCCATTCTCATTGGCTGAGAAAAGGTGCGATTTAGAGCAAAAAATAGTGCGATTCGTGAATAAATCGCACTCCTGAGAGCCAATCAGATTGCAAGTATAACCAGTGATTTCAAAATGGATTTAATAAAGAGGAAAACCACTCAAAATCCAAAGTTAGCACTTTGAAGTTCGCCCAGGACCCAAAACTTAATGGAGAATGGCTTAGAAAAATGAAATGATTGCTTTCCGCCCTCGAAGTATTCGCGCGCTGGTGCAGAACACTTTATCGAGGACAGCTTCGAACAAAATGTTGCGGTAGAAGCAACAAGCTTCGTCAACTTGTACTCAAGAAAAACGCTGTACCGACGGTTTTTCACTTCCCTATGAAAAGTTGTAAGCAGGCAATAGGCCACGTTCGATATATCAATATTCTAACATGGCTCTGAAGCTTTCAGGACAAAGATCTGTATTTGGTGTTATTTTCTTTGTATCCAAGTCTCTTTCGAGAATTGAGAGACAAAAGAAATTGAACAAAAATTGTAATTTTGACCCTAAAGGCTTGGAACCATGTTAGAATATTGATATATCGAACATGGCCTATATTGGACCAAAAACAACGAAAAAAAAGGCGAATAAATTAAAGCCCGCCGAACAGCGGGCTAACTCCTCGGCCATTTCACAAGTAAAAAAAGGTTTGTATTTAGATCTAAAACCTTCCTCAAGAGTGACGCGCTAATGCAGAAACAGCAATGTTCAAGACAACAGTGATGTCACAAAGCAGAATCTCAGCTCCATTCCTTCCATTAAAGTGCGCGGTCATTTTGGAGTTTTCGTGAAGCCATCGGCTGTCTTCGTACTTTTGGCTGTTTTACTGCTTTTTAAACCTCAGAAAGAGAAATTTCCCAATAAGGTTCCTCTTCAACGTTTTTTGAACATTTCGTCGCTTTAAAATGGCTGAAGAAAAGATGTCTGAATTTTGCTTTATTTGACCTTTAATTCTAGGGTTACTTAATATCTTTTCAAGACTGTGTTTTTAATTAATCTCAAAAGGCTTTATGTATTCTTTGGTTCTGAATCTGGCTTACTTTAAATCCACCATGCAAAAAAGCATGGGATGAGTTGACGCCACAGACAAATGGGTACAGTCTGTTAGCGATCGAGGAAAAGTTGGTAGCCATGCTTTTCCAGAATGTTTACAATAAGTCCACTACACTCTTTTTATTTAAGAATATATTTTATAAGAATATCGAGGCTGAAATTTGCGAAATTTTAAGAATATTTTAAGAATAAAGCCGAGGCTGAGATTTTGAAAAGGATAGATATAATTTCTGTTGTCACGAAGCTCTCTAGAACCTCTTATTTCATTGGATCTTGTTGGCACGAAGCTCTATTGTTTTAGGGTTAGGGTTCATTGTTACCATTGTTTGTATATCATTTTCTCAACCAATCCTGTGAGACGTTCCGAAGAGCTTCGTGGCGGCCCTATAATTTTGTGTTGAAACATCTGTAAATACAATACAATTTTATGTTTTTAACTTAACCGTATAAAATTATTCCTTTCTCTGAACGGCGAAACCAGCGGCAACAAAACGAAAAAACCTGCACTCGAAGACACATGACAACGCGATTCAGATCTACATACCAAACACTTGTAATTGATACCCCAATAAATTCTAAAACGGAAATGTCATAAGCTATAATTTAAGAATAATACAAGGATATTTTCAGCCTAAAATCGGCAGAAAAAATAAGAATATTCAGCCTGGGCAGGGAAAACAACATTCTTATAAAAAAAAAGAGTGTATTACTTATCACACTTTGATCAGAAATGTGATATTAAGCCATGAATTAATTCAGTACTTTGGTTATTGTTCCTCAACTGAATATTGGACGAAAACTAGTTCGAGATGTCGGAATTTCGAGATAGCCAATAGTAAGTGACTGAACAAGTATTTCTAAGGGAAACTTATTTGAATTCGATATAGCGGAAAGTTCAAAGTAGTGACGTTCCGCTGTACGCCATCATACGATTTTTTGTCAGATTTTAAATAAAGCTGATGAATATGAACAAAGACGAAAAATCGTCAAAAGTGGCATGCTTGCGATGCTATTAAACACTGCTTGTATTTATCTGAATACATCCTGAGACCTCTCTGTAAAATGTATGGCTGGAGTCACGGTGGGTTCACTTAATGCCGTGCAAGCTTGCTATTGTCCTGGATTTCAAAGCCACTGGAATCATAAGAAAAAGTCAGTAACAAGAGAACTAACTGTCCCAAGGAATTTAAGCCTGATGTATTATTGAATACATTTTGTGCGACGCGGGCTAACTGAAATAGCAAAAAAATAGAGACCGTTCACGTATACCCCCAACTAAATGCAGTGGTGTTACCTTGAGGGTTTTACGGTCATTTGATTAACAACAGAATGAAAAGTACTATAAAATAACACTAGTGCACAACACAAGAACAAAAAAGTAAACTTTATCCGAAGTTGCTAGTGATAACTGGCTGACCATAAAATGTCAAAAATTTTCAACCGTGTCTTTCTACAAACGTACTATGAGCCTTCACGTACTACGCTCGCTCCCAGTTCTCTGTTCCTTGTTAGCAAAACTGATACATAATTTGTCAGTACGGATTATCACAAATTACATTTTGCAAGTATTTCACTTAAATTAAAATTAAAAGCAAATATTATAAACAGGGGCGGATCCAGAAATTTCTGAGAGGGGGGGTTGTACACTATCAATGAATGTCACCTGTTTGTGTCGCTTGTTATACCTGAACCTGATACGACCTTTGCGAAATGTACATTATCTTTTCATAACTTGACAAGCAGTCGAATGGTAAAAGTGAAATAACTTCGTAAAAACAATTTTATTCTATTATTATTTTACGAAGAATCAAGCAAAATAACAAAAAAAAAAATTCTCAAAGGGGGGTTGCAACCCCCTCAACCCCTCCCCTGGATCCGCCTCTGTATAAAGTAAAAGTGTTAAAAAAGTAGTAGTCTGGGTCATGAAAATGCAAAACAACTGATTACACGTATGAGAAAATGAGGTGAGAGAACGCAGGCCCGTCCCATGATAATCTTTTTCAATCTCTTTTAAGCTTCAGGTCACGGTGTCAAAGTTATTTTTAGTGTCTATCCCATGATCGCGCAGGCAATGGCCAACAGGTTGCGTTCAATTTAAATCAATAAGCAACGGAGAAAATCTAGTGGTGAACTATACTGATACTGAAATAGAAGGACTCTCCATCCTGACGACATTTCCAAACACCTCGTCCTTTTCAAATATTTCGACTGTTCCCCACAAACCCTTGAAAGTTAGAAAGTAGTTTTCTCACTTTCTTTATATTTGTCAGAGTCGTACAGCACCCGGCGAATTCGTTTTCCAAGAATTGACTCTATTGGCTTGACGGCTTCCATTTGCTCAGCAAGAGGCCTGATCAGTTCAACACACTGTCGGAAATCGTGTGTTCACACAATCGAAACCCCTTTAACGCGTCTAAAATTGATTGTTTAGTTGATTGGAAAGGGATAGGCATCGAAACTGTCATCATAGTAACTGTAGTCAATCAAGGAAAACATTGTATTATTTGTTTTATCCTTGGTTCTGAGAAAAATCGAAGAGGGTGTTGTAATCGAATTCACGTTGTCAGAGACTAATATATCTGTTCAAAATTCTATCGTGAGTGAGTGATTTTAAGCTCGAGTTTTATGGGGAACACATTGCTTCCAGGCAATTATCTAATTCCCAACAACACCACAACGTACTGAACCTCAAAATCTAACAAATGAAGAAGACGATACTTTTATTTCGCTAGGGTAACTCTTACAGATAAAACACTGATATCCTTAGAGGCTCTAGATCACTAAAAGCTAAAAAGATAAACATGACAACAATAATAGAAATATAAAAATACTCAAAAACTAGTCCTAACTAAGGTAAAGTCTGCATTCGGGCCAAGTGGCCCATCAGGCCGAAGCTTGGAGCTCTCCACCTGGGTGGAGAGAGGCACCGTGAGAGTAAAGTGTCTTGCCCAAGAACACAACACAATGTGCCCGGCCAGGGATCGAACCCGGAGCGCTCGCTCCGGAGTCGAGCGCGCTAACCATGAGGCCACCGCGCCTCCCAGTCCTAACCAAGCTAATAGAAAAATACCCTTAAAAATAGCATGTCAATAAAAAGCTTTCAAATCACAGGCCAGGGAACCATCATGGAACAACAAAGTTATTGAAAAACAAAAAAAGAGGATCTCTGCTTGTTTTGACAATCAAGGACGTTCCGTTTTTAGAAAATCATCGATCGCTTCATCCATATTCATTCATTCTTCAAGAAGAAGAGCACTAAAATGATTTTCACAGTACATAACCTTACATTCTAAATACTCTGAGAAACATAACCCATTAAACTCACAAAAAAGAGCAAATGCAGGATATTGCACAAATCGTGTTCTCAGAGATCATCAGTTTCTTTTAGTCCAAACCTTAAAGTTAGAGAATGCCCTTCGTCTCTATGAAAGAATGACAGTTTCACCTATTCGGGCTTTGAAGTCTTTTCGCGTCTTTTAACAAACAGTTTTGATGTCCAGTGCACGCTCGTGCCTGTGACTGCATGAATACAATACAATACTTCTTTTCAAAATAACATACAAATACGTAGTGCGAAAGTAAAGTTATCTAAATTTTATTTTGTAACTCTAAGCGAATAGTAGCTGTCAACTGTCTTTTCATGGTTTTTACCAAACAGTTTTTGTCTAATTTCCAGTGCACGTTGGTGTGACAGACGTGCGGAAGAGAAGTCGTTCAACTTCCATTGCGTCACTCCAAGTTCATGGTAGCTGTCAGCTGTCTTTTCGTGTTTTTCACCAAACAGTTTTAGTCTGATGTCCAGTGCACGCTGGTGTGACCCAAGTGCGGCAGTAAAGTCGTTCATTTTCCATTGTTTGACTCCAAGTGCATGGTAGCAGTCAGCGGTTTCTGGGTGGTTTTCACCAAGCAGTTTTAGTCTTATGTCCAGTGCACGTTGACATGGCTGAAGGGCGGAAAAGGTAAAGTCGTTATTTCTCCATCGTGCATCTCCAAGTGCATGGTAGCTGTCAGCTCTCTGACGGTTGGTTTCACCAAACAGTTGTAGCCTCATGTCGAGAGCTTGCCGTTGCAAATCTATTGGACCTGTTAGGTCTGTTAGGCGAGACTGTGTCCTGTCAATCTTTGCGACTTTTTCACATCCGCGTTCATAGCAAGTGTCGGTTTTTTCGGAAAGTTTCTCTAATCTAAGCCCTCTTCTAGTTATTAAGTTTTTGTGAAATTCAAGGTTCAGTAACGAGTGTTTCTTGACAACAGTTGATACGAGATGCTGTAACTGCAGAGCTGGTGTATAATCTAAAAAAAATAACATCTCTATTCACCCAAAGTGTTCATTTCACATATGAATGTGCTCTTCTATGGAACCGTGCAAATAATCAAGAAAACTCGGACTAAAAAAAACCTTAGTTCAGGTGGCTCGATCGGATTTTTGAGTAACGAAACTATTCAACTTTTAGCGGTTAGAGCACCAACATTATCAGTCCAACAGAAAATCAAACGTTACTACTGTGTCAGAGAAAGATAAAAAATTTCAAGTGAGTTACGTTTTACCAAGATCTGAATTACCATAGCAACGTTATGACGTCATACCCCAAGTTAATAAGAGACCGAATAACTTATCATTAGGGGATAATTAACAATTGTTCCATGAGCGCGCGTTGGATATGAGATGATAGATAGCCAACGAGGCGCGTAACGCCGAGTTGGCTATAATCATCTCATATCCAACAAGCGAGAGTGGAATAATTGTTTTAT
>JAHPZR010025612.1:12500-22500 GCA_019787425.1 Platygyra sinensis
TGTTGTTGCTGCTCACTTGAACATGTTCTTCCAATAGTTTCACATGTTAACAGTTCCCTGAATGGTTCTTTACCTTCTACACCAGCGACATCAGTATTCCTCTGTCAGTTGCTTCCTACAAAATTTGTGGATCATGTGTATTTTGTGCACCCCTCGACCAATATATTGGTCGACATATCGACTGACACTCAACCGATATGTCGATCGGCACATCTCAGTCGATATATCCGCCGAGTGTCGACTGATAGGTTGGCCGACATATCGGTGGACCCTCAGCTGATGTGTCAACCGACACACCAGGCGAGTGTCGGTCGATATGTTGACCAATATAGCAGTCGAGGGGTGCACAAAATACACATGATCCAAATTTGTGTCTCCCCCAACTTCTCTCCCCCCCAAAAAAAATAGTAATAATTCCATATAGGTTAAGCACCTGCACATGCGCCTACACTCTGTTCTAAAGTAGGCGATTTGAATTCTATAAAAGGCTAATTAGTCTTGATTAATTTTTGCAAGCTATCTAGGTTTGGGGCATTTCTGCGATCCTTACACAGTCATATTTAATTAAACCCTTTACTGTTCCTTTCTACAAGGGTAAACACATATTTGAAATTAACTTACCCAGATGAAGCTGATGCCATTCCAAGAACTTAACAAAGATAAGTTTAAATCACCATCTCGTTAAATAGGTGGCGCAATTCCTGTGCAAGGGTAAAAGAATGGGTTACAGTAAAGTAAATTTAAAGAGGGAGAAGTTAACATCAGCTGTTCTCTTGTGCTGCTCAACCCCAACCCGAGGTAAGTTTGGATTGGGGCTGCAGGAGACAACTGAACTCTTATGCTAAGAGGTATATGTAAAAGTAATAGTAATAGTAAAGGTAAAGCACATTTAGGTGGAGAAATCATTTTCCTAAATCAATAGAAACAGGGTTGCATTGTAGGATGTGGTGAAAGATAGCTCCTTAAGTAACTGAAAGCATTTCTGATGAGAAGTTGGTCAGCCTGTCCACCAGTGTCATGGAACAATTGGAAGTCAAATATAAAATTTTCTTTTCCATTGTCCCATGCTTGTAACAACACCATGTCTCATCTTATTTCACCTAGGTTATCATCCACCATGTTCTTTCACTTTAAAGGCATAATTTCTAAATTTAAAAATATACAAAGATTTCCTTTCTGCCAAATCACCTTTACATGCATTTAAGTACCAGTATCTGATTTGTGATCAGGACTCTCTTGGCTTCACTTAGCATTGACCAAGAGGTCACTCGCGAAGAGATACACAATGCGCTCTATGATGGAGATTATATTTAGTTTAGGCTTTCAAATATTCTGAAGCTTAGACATAGCACAGCAGCACTGATTTAGAAAAAGATTCTAAAAGTATATCAAATCAAATTTTTCTTGCTGATTTTGATAAATGTATGTCTTCACTTTTACTTCTCAGAGTTTGGTATTGCATCACGATAGCATCCTTAATTGATTAATTTCATTAATTATTCTCTTCTCTTAGCTGATAACATGATTTTGTAATGAAAAATGAAAATCATCTTGATGTTACCAAATGTTGAAGGAATAATTCTTGATTATTGATACTAAACCTGCAATAATGCATTATTTTTTGAAAGCTGAAGAACACCTGATCCCAGATTTTTCTTAAAGAGCAAGCAGCTATCTAAATATATCAACATAAACAACTCATCGGTTCTCCTAGCTATTATTTGTAGACCTGATTTCACTTTTATTTTTACTTGATATTGGTCTCACCACATTCACATGCATTACATGTAACACGTCGCAGCATACAAACACAAATGAAAAAGAGCTCAAGGTGTATGAATTCTAAAAGCATCTGATATTACCAAACATGTCGATATTGATATCGTTGGTATCTTTGTGGATTAATTGGATGTCCCATAGGGCACAGTAATTGAATCTTGGCAATGTTCACTTTATCTGCCTTGCCAGTAGCCTGTTCCAGGCTCTCAGTAGTTGGGAGGGAAAATAGAGGAGAGCGAGAGAAAAAATGGGGGCTGACTAAGGCGAGGAAGGAAGGGAGAGAGCCTGTAAGAATTGCTTTAACGACCCTCTTCCGCCCACCCGTGGTTTAATGAAGTGTCAAACAGTAAAAATGTCAACTTGTCAATCAGCTGGAAACATTCTCCTATTTCTCGCGCGAGGACATAGCGCAATTCGCGAGTATCAGCATGATCTGACTGCATGTTTGCGATCGCTCGTTTTCGCTCGCATGTGTTCGATTGCTGGCTTCCATGGCATGTCTTCAAATCCTGAATTCCACCCTTCAAGACACTGCAGATTTTGTAAATAATAACCTCACATGTAGTGGAACGAAGTTCCCTCGAGTTTCTTTGTACAGTGTGGTGAAAAACAAACAATCGGTAGTCTTCACAGACAGCGAAAGTTTAATTTTGTCCGATGTAGTCACTTCGCTTGGCCATGAGCTTGTGAGGAAGGAACTGCTATCAAGCATGAGGTACCTTACTTGTGCAAGAACCCTTCACACGAATTTACGGAACTTTTGATAAACTCATGTCGAAATCAAACGACGGCATAATTTTCTGTTCCTTTGGCCTGATGGTAAATAAAATAGACAGGCCAGGCCATTTGCCGTTTATTTTTCAGTCTTTTTGTCGGCCTCTGTCACTTTTTTTCGCCTTGTGTTATAAGGAGAAAACTAGAGCCCTTAGATCGTGCTCCGGAAGCCGAACAATGGCATATACAACACGCAACACATTCAACAGACTGCGCGTAAAGAGTTAAATATTTCAAATCCTGTGGTACTAGGACTATCAAACTGAGGAGAAAGAAACCCATACATCGAGCTCCAGAAACATAAGCTCGGTCAGATAGCTGCAAAAAACATAAAAATATCCAGAATTTCTCTCGACAAGCGTATAGCTTTCTTGAAGTGAAGCTACAGTGTGCCCGAAGAAAAATGGACAAGAGCAAATATGATACCCGTGACAAGAACCTATCTACTTCTTTAGAATGCAAGTTAGCAACACATACAGCAAATGTCATATTTTGTCCCTTAAAAGCAAATACTTGGAGACTTAAAAACATATCTTGCAACAGAAATGAGCCAAACCAATACAGAGGTGTTTGAGCGACATGCAGATAACAGCGGAAATCATGCAGATCTATGACCTCTTAAAATTTGCCGGAGCACGATCTATAAAGGGCTCTAGTTTTCTCCTTATAACACAATACGAAAATGCCCTTCATAAACAAGAGTGAAGCACAAAAAGCCGAAAGACCAAAAATAAACGGCAAATGTACAAATGCCACGAACCGTAGGAGTCGTGTTTGGCCTGTCTATGTTATTTACCTTCATCAACTGCAAATGCAGCTGTCTGCTGACCAAGTTTACCATTTCGCAATTCCATTCTCCAAGAGCTTGATAGCCAGGTCTCTGGACTACCGAAAATAACTCACACTTCCCTTCTCTCGCCGTGTTCTCAGTCGTCTTCTTCATATTCTTCACTGAGTCCAATTGCTGCCGCAGAGAATCCAAACTGTTTTAGCTGCTCCACTTGGTCCCCGCATCACTGAGACCAAGGGAGATCAGAGACAACAACGATCGAACACATTTCTGACTTCATACGGCTTCATAGCAGCCTTAGCAAAATTAAACTTTTTCCTAAAACCGATTGGAAAAATAGTAAAAACGTCTTTCGCACAAAGCTAGATTTACTAGACATAGTTGCTGCTCCTTCCTTAGTGCTTGAATATTCGGAAATCCTGCAGACAATCATCCAAGATGGAAATCAATTCGGATTCCTCGAAATCGCTCGCGCAGGCCATGCTCGCCATCTTTCTGATTGACAAGATACGCTGGAGTGTTGACAGCACTGTCAAAATTGACCAATCAGAGGGTATAGCAGCTCCTGCTATACCTGAAGAGCATCGTTAAAGAAATTCTTACAGGCTCTCCCGCCGCTCCTCGCCTTAGTCCTCCCTCGTCTTTTCCTCGCTCATTTTCGCTCGTCCCTAACTACTGGGAGCCTGGAACAGGCTACCCTGCCAGGGTTTATATTTATAGCTATTATTACAAAGTTCTGGCCTTTAAGATAGAGTACCATTTGTTTATAAATGCCTGTAGGGCTTGTAACTATGAGGAGTACAGTCATGACTGTGTATTGACAGATTGATCGACACTGTAGCAGTGTTTCATAAATAATTATTTTGTTTGGCTGGTTTTATGTCCATGGAACTATATTACGCTTTGCTTTTGAAAGGGCTAGAACCCTTATCCCTCTCTAAAACAGCCACCATAAAGAAAAACTAAGTGGCCATTGCAGGAGGGAGGCCATTGTTTATGTATGGAAACATCTAATGAATGAAACAATCTAAAAAAATCAGCACATAACATTTTCAATTATTTGTTTGTAATCTGTATCAATGTTTGGTTTGTCTATGTATCCCCACTTCAAAAAATTTTTTTTGCTGTGTTCCACAACTCAACTCAAATCAAGTTCAGAGATTCCAAAATATATATATATTACCTTGATGCACTGTGATGGTACGACTCCTTTATTTTATGACTAAGTGTCGGGCAGAAAATCGAGGAACTTCTAATAAGTAAATACAACCCGGCCCAACTGAAACCAAAACTGCTTGAGTAATCACATTTTATATGTATAAACTTTATTTCTAATTTTGCAAATCGCATATATTTGATACTTATATTTATGTTACAAATAACAGTATCAAACCGTAATACGGTGACCTTAATTGCCGTAAACTTCGCATGTCAATAGATTACGTTCAGAGATTACGTTGTAAATGATTCTATCCAGGGCCTATCTAATCGATCGAAATCGATCATCGAAAATGTAATCGATTAATCGATAATACTCGATAATACTCGATATTTGTCGATTGATTAGACAATTTAATCGATTGAAATCGATAATCACAATTTTTTTGTCACATCGGTGGAAATCGAAAATCAAACACGCGATCTGATCTTATCATAACCGTGCATAGCACTTACCTACAAGCTTACCTTCGAATCCGCTTTGTTGATAAAGATGATGTTACTTTCTCCGGTGGTAGCGACTTTACCTGTTTTTTTTTTCACCAGGATCACCGCTGTAAAGCTGTTTAAAGCAATATTTCAGCAGATTTCAGCCCAGCAGTCCTATGGTGCTGTGTACTGTGTACTGTGTACTCGATCTTTGCTGTACTTACGATTATTGAATAACGACATTATAACTAACAAACAAATCGAAGGAAAACTTTTACGCGCACTTGTACTCTAGAATTGTCAGAATCGCAGTAACTATCCGGAGTCACAAGTGTAAAAACTGGCAAACTGTCATCCGTTCTCCAAGAATTTAGAAGGGTAATTTTCGAGGGCTTATGGGGAGGCACACATGTTGGCTTACGCAGTGCGGAGTGCTTGTCTTCGTCCATTTACTTTTCGATATTTGTCGAACAAATCGATAAAATCGATAGCTAATTAGAGAAATCGATAAGAATCGATAGTCACAAAGACGCGAGTGATCGATTTCTATCGATTTCCGATATTAATCGATTAATTAGTATCGATTACGATCGATTGCGATCGATTTCAATCGAGTATCGAAAATATCGATTAGATAGGCCCCGTTCTATCTCAATGCATGTAATAAAGCCATGCGATTAAGGAAGTCCACGAACTGAAAGCAAAAGTGCTCGAGTAAGCATATTTAAAAACGCCACCGTTTTTAGTCACGAGTAAACGTACCACTTCCTCTTTCGATTAAAAGATTTATTGATCTTAGATTTAGATATGATTTGTATTATAGCGATTCTCGTATGATGTATCAGTGGCGTGATTTTGGATGCTTCCCTCTCCTGACCTCCGACGCTAATTTCTTACACTAATTTCTTTCATTATTGTATGTAGTGATAATAAATAAATAGTAAAATACCTAAAACATCCAATTCCGTTAAAATTCAACCGTCATAGAAAGCGAGTCATACAATAAAAAGTTCTTTTGACTTCAGCAACAGGGAGCACACAATCTTGTTGACGGTAGGGAGAAACTAATAAAGAAAGAAAAGAATGAATAGTTTACCTTTGTCTCCTTTGTCTCTGTTGTCATCGAGTCGTTGTTATCCGCTTTGTGCGATTTTACTGGGAAAACCGCTGCTTACAAATCCTGCGTAACACTGTAGCGCTAAACTCGTACCTAGGCCTTTTGACAAGGGAGGCAACTCTTTGCCAAAACATTTTGAACGCACTTAAGGACGGTGCCTACTATTGTTATTGCGCATACGGTCTGCGCATGTCGAGATACTCAGATTTCCTATGGGTGGTGCTTGTCTTACAGGGATATTTTTGCGCGGTTCAAAACTATGCGGAAAAAGTAGAACTTAGCAAGTGCTCTTGGTATCCAAAAGAAAATTGGGGGTAGCCACGCATTTTTCAGAGATAATTAAGCTTCAATTGGGAAAAAAACGCCATACATTGCTTTGTATTTTAAAGCTTTTTGCAAATATTGTTGATTAATTATCTTCGAAAAATGCGTGGTGACTCCTAATTTTTTTTTCGTATTTCAATAGCGCTCATTATGATTTGCTTTTCCCGCGTATTCAGTGAACCGCGCAAAATATCTTTGAATTAGTAGGCACCGTCCTTAACGCACTGCGAATATTCACTCGAATCTCTAAATTTCGTTGCTTTCACGAAACCAAACAAGTACAAATGAGATCGGAAGGTTTTTTCTACAACTTGGTCTTCCACACAGGTTTTTTGACGGAAAAGTTTTTACACTGATGTTATCGCAAAATCTCGCTAAAACGCTTCTGGTATTAGCTCCCGACATGTTGTTTTCGTGCGGAAATTGGGCGTCCTCGTAAGCGCAAGAAATACTGCGAACATGGGGAGTGTTTGTAAAGTTTTGTCGTGTCAAAAAAAAGCATGTGTGGAGATGGAGGGGAGCGCGAGTGCGCGCTGGATGACGTGTTTGGGATTTAGGTAACGATGTACGATCTTTTGTTGCGAAAAGCGAATTGAGACAAAACTTTGCAAAAGTCGCTAGAATTCTCCGACTGTCGCAAAATCATTCCAAAACCAATTCAGCCAAGTTGTAGAACAACCTTCCGATCCGACCTCAATTGTTTTATACTGTTCTTCACTAACAATATGTGGACCGTTTTCACATGACGTCATGGTAGCCATATTGGTGTTCGAAATCAATGAAACGGCGGGTATGTTGGTGTACCAAACCAATCCTGTGGGAGTTCAACTCTTTTCTTATGTAAACACTTTCTTTCGTTCCAAAATAAATTTACATGGCTGCTGGCCGCATGAGTGAAACGCTATTGCACGAAAACTAGTTCGAGATGTCAGAGTTTCAAGAAAGCCGATAGTGAGGTGATTGAAAAAGTATATCCTGGGGAAAACTTTTTGAGTTCAATGCATGGTAGCGGATGTAGATCTTGATAACGGTGTTCGAGGTAGCGATATTCAATACGATTCGTCAGTTGTATTTTAAATAAAGCTGATGATATGAATAAAGATAATGATGAAGATGAAAGTCGTGACGAGTCAAAAGAGGCACGTGACACTCCAGTCTTCGCACTGTTAGCATTTATCTGAATACATTCCGAAACCTTTTTATAAAATGCATGGCTGGACTGTGGGTTCACTTGATGCTGTACAAGCTTGCTATTGTCCTGGATTTTGAAGCCGCCGGAATCGTAAGAAAAGGTCAGAAACACAAGGGCTCTGAACCTTGTGCTTAGGAATGTAAGCTCGTCTGCGGCATTATCTACAATACGGCCATACACTTAAGAATGGCCTCACAGGAGGAGACGAATATTCTGGGCAATCCATCGACTGGTGATGCGCGCTATGGTTCAATAGGTCCTATTCATCAAGACAATTTCACAGTTTACAAGCGCAGATGGTATGTTCTTCTAATTTTTTGCATCTGTAGTGCGATCAACGCGTTCAAATGGAACACTTGGGGTCCAATACAAGGTACATGCCAAGTTGTGTTTGGCTGGAGTAATGAGACCATCACCATGCTAGTTGCCTGGAGCCCGATTATTTCTGTCGTCGTTTCTTGCCGATGTCGTGGTTGATGGATGTTAAAGGTGAGAGACCCACAATTTGACAACACCAAAAACTGTTTCCCCTTTTTTATTGAAGATGTACTAGGGTTTTCAAGGTTGGAGTCAGGCGGTCGGGTGCGATATAAGCTTCATGTAACGGCATCAACTGAACTGTATCCAAAATATATCCCAGTTATACAACGCTTTCGAGTGGTATACCATGGACTATCCCACGATCACTTGTATTTTCTCGGTATACGTACGAACCTTTAGGCGAGCGTGTATATCAAGAAACTACAAGTGACAAGTGGGACATTCCATACCACGAGCGGAGTATTACATAACTATTTTACATCATGCCATAGAAAAGACAGGGGCCAACGCAATCAATGCGATATACACGTGACGCATGATGGGAAGGTTGGATGTAACACCTTCGAGTACGCAAGGGCTTTCCTGTATCCTGATTGGCTGTATTTTCATTGGCATGGTATAAACACAAATATGGTGCCCAATCAGGAGCCATAATCAGGGACGGAGACCGTAAGTCTTGGGATGCGCGTGGACCCATGATATGGGACAATTCAGTTTTCTATTTTTAGAACAAATTGCGCCATCCTGACGTCATATATCCACGCACGTGTCTTGGGCTCTCGCGTGGATGTTGTCACATTGTGTGATGAAATGGTGAGAGCTGCGAGATTCTCTTGCCGATTTTTCACAGCGATGACAGGGAATAAGGCAGAGAAGAACCAGGGCTCTTCTTTGGACTTTTATGCCCTGATTTAATGGAAAAGGTGTGTTACTCAGGGTCGAGAATTTCTTTAATTTCGTGCTGTGAATGAATAAAATCCGCTCGCCGGCTAGTTTTTCCCGTAAACTTTTGTGTTTGTTTTGTAGAGAAAAGTTCTGTATAAGAAAACTGTTTACTCCGGTATCGAGTTAATTTGTGAGTTTGCCAAACAATGCTTTATCATAACCAAAACCTGTGTTTGATAGTTTCTTGTTGTTTCTGCTCGTTTGGCGAGTTTGCAAAAGTTTTTTAAGGAGGCTCGAAAGGGTTTTTCGTTGCTATATTGTTTGTGAAGCGATGAAAGATTACAAAGAAGGATGTTTAATGGTGTGGGCAAACTATATGTCTCCTTGCAACTCTATTGTTGGGCTATACTTTAAGGGTACTTGTGACGTCATATCAGTTGCCATGGCAACGCACAAGGTCCACAAAAGCGTCCTCTAAATTTCAGTTTTTGTAAATTATCTGAGAAACTAATTCGGTGACCTACCATTTTTATTTCTTTGTTGGAAAGTTTCCTAAATTCTTCAACTTTTCAGACAGTAAGGAAAAAATTTATCTAGTAGAATTAAATATATTTAAAGAAAACGCGTTTTATGGCTTACAGAAAATTCCACTAGATAATTTTCCCCGAAACTTTTATATCTGAAGTGCCATCGTGAATGGTGCGTGCATGCAAAAAATCAAGATAGGTCACCGAGCAAACTTGCGAGCTAAAAACAAATGTTTTCCGCAGACTTTATTTCCGGTTCGCGCGATTTTACGCAGCATTAACTTCCGGTGTACTGATTTTAATACTGATTCAGCTGACGTGTGCATCTTAGTTATGGCGTGTGTAGATTGCACCCGCGCGCGCACCTAAAAACCCTTTCGAGCCTCCTTAAAGGCAAGTCTGACGCGTACGAGTAGTTCATTTGCATATAGTGCGCAGCGCGTGCACTTTCAAGTCCGAGTAGGTGTTTTCAGATGGTGAACAAATCGTGAAAAAGATTTGTGTCGTTGTCTTTTATGCTGAGATACTACAACAATTTTCACTAACGTTCGTCAAAAGGCTACTAACATCATGTGTGTTTCTTTCACATAGTGAAACTTTACACTGCGAAAATAAAATAGACAAGGAGTTTTGACTCAATCGAA
>JAHPZR010025613.1:0-7500 GCA_019787425.1 Platygyra sinensis
GGGAAATTCCTAGTCCTAAGGCCACACACTCCATACCAGGCAACCCCGTCGGGTGACCTCTTCATAATTCATAAGGAGTTCGCTGGTTTTCAAAAAGCAGCAACATGCTTATACGAGACGTCAAACTGGACTTGGGAGCTAGGGTGACTCTGTTTAGATTGTGGGTCAGCTCGCTTGAAGGTAGTAAGGTCGTTTTTCCACTATTTGACTCGCCAACCAGGGAGAACTCAGAGCATATTGAGAATGCGCAAAACCGTGAGGGTTATTACTGCTGACCGAACCAATGACTGGCCATTTTCGTTATATACAAAGAGAGATGGCGCGGGTATGTCCGTGCAAACAGTTTTTCAACCTCATCCCCAGGGCCTTCTGGAACATTTTTTGAATTACCATGGCCTGTAGAGTGGTGCGGCGCTTAATCGAGTGAGAGGCCGTGCTTATTGGGTTGGCGCTTGTTTTGAATCAATATGGCTGTCTATGATGCACCGGTGAAACATTTATTATAAAATCGCTATTCAGCAGAGAATGAAGTGTTAAAAAAACAGACCACGCTATATGCTGAGAGTGATTTATCCGGTGGATAGCGATTCCAACAAACCGGGCCAGAAAAATAACGAAGGTGTCCTGTGTAATTAACGAGAGAGGAATAATGAGAAAATAAGTTTGGGAACGCATGAAAAATCCATAAATTAGTTTGTAGTTTCGGCCGGGGATGTGGCTTCTGTCACCAGTGGTTCTGTCAATTCCAAGCCCTCTCAAAAACTCTTATTCTTAGGCCATTTCAGCTTACACAGAAATAATATACAAACTGCGGTTACCAACGAATACGAAACGTTAAGTCATTAATCAAAGCTTTTATAACATGCGTTGTTTTGTCATCTTTGCAACCTCAGTTTGTATACTATTTCAGTCCAAGCCCTCTCCCCCCGGACATTTGACAGGGTTGTAGGTCCCCACCGTGGGGCATTTGCATGCAAAGGGATACCCAGGGTAGCGATTTAGTCAAATGCAAAGACATATCTACCGATACTTCTTAGTGTCAAACATCAAAAGGATTAACACTGCGTGGAGAACGTAGATGTAAGTCAGTTTTCTTCCGAGATTTAACCAGGCCATCAGAAATTGGATCGTACCACACGACCACCCCCCAAAATTCACGTCTTCCAAGCGCGCTGAAGTCCGCCAGTGATTTATTCAAGCAAAAGCCTTTGGAACGAAAAAGTTAGGGATCAGAGGAAATAGAACTCTTACCCGTCCAGCGCGACTTTCCTTTGTTTTGAAAGTCCCACTGTGTTATTTGCATTCCAGCGTAATTTTTTCCGCACCATGTGACCTGATCGTACAAATGGCCTATTTTAATGCTCAGTACGGTCAATGGATAAGACAATTCATTCAGTCATTTGTGACTTTTTTTTTATTTGTACTGAATTTTCAATATCATCATCGACCAAAACATGCTAGATACTTTAGCAGCAGTAATCTGGCTTGCTAAGCCAATAAGTCAACAAGCTTGCTTGTAGAAAAAAAAAACAATTTCGAGCTAAAACTTCTTAAAATCGAGATAAATTTTAATCGGGGACAGAACTCATCCCCAGGCTAACTTGACGCATATGAAAATTATAAATTTTCATAACTTTAGAAGCCAAACAGACATCAAATATCAGAATTAAGAAATAGTTTCTTTTACATCGCGTGTACATTTTCAAAGCTCTCTAATATAGTTTTTCTTCATTCGCATTCCACTTCTGAAGTAATATCAGCAGAGCAGCGCGGGCAAATTTATTGACCACTACACTGACAAAATCCGTTTGTTTCCAGAAGATCTAAAATTCATTGACGCTTGAGTTCAAGACTTTTCAACCCCACTGCACCTCACTGACACACTTTAGTTTACTTATGACAAAAGAACGTTCTTGAGAACCAAACGCTTACAAACCTCTCCCTTTGCATCCTCAATTCCGCCTTAACTTGAGAGCGTCCGAGATTCGACCCCCGATCGGTTTTGAATTTTCGCGCGCAAGAACCAGCCAATGAGAGAGACTGCAAGGACCCAGTAAAGTTACGTCATTGGGGTCGAATCTGAAATTGCGCAAAGAGAGACGTCTGCTTAGAAGACACTGTCTGTGACATCAAAATCATTTAAACAATTCTTCACGCTAAAACGACTATAAATTATTATAAATACATAATAATGATTATCTTGCCAAGTCTCTCGTAATTCATAGTATATTTTGTAGCTCTTGAGTAAGAATCTCAAAAAGCCAATTGTACATAAAATGCTGTGTTAGTGTCATACTCATTGCATTGTTTCTTCCAATTTTCCCAATTGAGATCCACAAACAGCTGCAAAGGGTAAACTAATACGTGTATAAACCAAACTTTCCCAAACAAATCGGGTTTCAATTTACTTCAATGCTAATTACAGTTTCTTTGATCAGAATCATGAAGACAAAGTGGATGTCTTGTGAATTCAGAATATGGGAATGTAGTTGTCAATCTTGGACTTGTTCCTCTGTGCAATGCATTCAGCAATCCATACAATATTACGGCATTCCTGTTCCTTGAGCTTGACGTAAGCGTAAAACACTCCAAGATGGAACTGCTGTTGAAATGCGAGCGCATTCATCTTAACCTGGAACCAAAAAAACAACCTCAGTAACAGACATACATGTAATCCCTTTGCGTCCCCCCCCCCCCACCCCCCGAAAAAAAAATGAAAAACGGTAAATTTTTCTCTATTAAAATAAGCATGGTATCCCCGGCCCAATAATATTAATTTCTTTCAGGACAGATTTCCTCGTCATGTCAGACATCAGACAATGTATTTTCTCTTACATGCTACATTGCAGTAATTCCATCCATTTAAAACGGGGGCAACCGAGTCCATTCTTGGCATAAAAATCAGATTATCTCATTATACAGTACACACGACACCTGTACAAGTATCGTATGCCAAAGTGCAACTTCACAAAATACAAAATTAAAGAAATCAGAAAAAGTACTTAATATTGCTCACATGTTTGTATGTATATGTACTTAAATAGATTTGACTAGAGTTTAATAATGACTGCTCATATACCTCATGTTCAAAGAATTTATCCTCAAGAGTTTTTTCACCGGGGTTCGTGCCGGCTCCTTCAAAGAGAGACTTGTAATCCTGTGAGAAAACCAAACAACTACATCTGTACATTGAAGAATTCATTTTATTGCATCAGTGTTAACAAATAAATATAAAGGGCTTTCTAGCACACCTGAACCAGTCCCTGATCTTCAAAAACGCAAATATATGTAAACCTTTAAATAACAGTCTAAATAATTTCAAGCATGGACATCCTTAGCAACACAAACAGTCAGACTTGCGAGCTTGTCACATTTTATTTCACTCAGTCTTAATCCAAATATTCACTAACACCTTGTTTTGTCCAAATAGCCTCACTTAGAATGATAGTGCATGTTCTGTCAATGGAAAACCAAGACACATAGAAATGTTTGCAGAAAACAGATTTCAAATTTTTTTTGGTTAAGGGCATTTGAACAGATGTAATGCGATAAGAAGATTACTGGCTCGTGTCAGTAAGGTAGAAAAATGTGGGGGTCACCATTTACATGTACACTGTAAGTCACAAAGTTGCTAGACAACGGCACTTGAAAAAGTATGTCTTTTTACATCAGTGCTTGTTAAGTTGAAGATCCAAAGACGGAAACAATATTTGTGGCCCTGGCACAGAAGGCAAAAGAACCTACCGAGTAGTAATCAGCCACAGCTCTAACTTGTTCATAATCATCTGCCTTGGCCAGTCTGGACAATCCCTCCGGGTACAGCTTGCCACACTTAGGATACAGCTTATTGCGATCATCTTTGCCAAGCTCGGTGCCAAAGGAGTTGATGGTGATGATAAAAGCCCGGCGATCAGCTTCAAACTAAGTAATGTGGAATAAACAAATCAAGAATCAAATGTATGTTACAAATGTCAAGGAGAATTAAGATGCAGATCATGGGATTGACAAATACAAAATACTACAGCAGACTCACTTGAAGAATTGGACACATCACATCAGCAGTGGTTCCACCTAAATCTTCACAAAACTTGTAGAAGCCCTCAAGGTATGCCTGATGGTGCAAGTTTCAAGAAAAAGGAGACCTTAATCCTCGGCATAGTTAACCTCCTTAAGTTTTCAAGTTTCAAGAAACTTACCCCTTGTCTCTCTGAAGTTTTTAACTTCCAAAGACAATAATTTAGATCATGAAAGTAAGGTTACTGTTAAATGACCCCCCAAAACAGTTAATATATTCCATGCAATGTAATCAACATTTTGCATCACCATATTTTCAGCAGTTTCAACTGCCAGCCATACCATGGGCGCATAGCACTGTACTGATGGCATGTGAGAAGAAAATGATGTTATGTTCAGTCTCGAAACTACATGTAAGAGAGCTATCTATTTGTTTCAACTAAATTGTAAGCTGCACTGTTTTTTAATGCCTTAACATGTGGAATCTGACTCTTGCAATTGTTCAGGAGTAGGAATATTTTCACACATAACAACGTCCTGAAAAACTTCACATTTTTGTGTTTCGCTGCAAAAGAATAAATTTATTGACAAGTTTTGGTGAGCTCATTTTTCCATCTGATGACTCAAAAAAAATTTCAGTTGTCAGTTGGCCCCTGCCTAAAAAAAGGTTATTTCGGAGCCTGAAACTTACATTGAGCTGTGATTAGGTCTAAACAGTAAATGGAGGTGAACACTGAACATAATGACTGACCTTGTATAATGTGTTTCTGATTATTTCGATATTCATCTCATCCAAGTCCTGCTCTGATATGCATTCCACAAAAAATGGAGCTGCAACAATACAGTATGCTTAGATTCAGTACTACAGAAATTCTCTATCCAAACATTATTCTATTAGCTATGACATATAAGCAATCATATTATGTATCATGTTAGGGAGTGCTGACCTCATGATTAGTGCCCTCAACTCCTGATTGAGAGGTCTAGGTTCAAGTCCTGGCTAGTGTCATTGTGTTGTGTTCTTGGGCAAGACACTTTACTCTTACAGTGCCTCTCTCCATCCAGGTGTATTTGCAAGTGGGTACTAGCAAATTTAATGCTGGGGGTAACTCTGCAATGGACCAGCATTCCATCTAGGGGAGGGTAGAAATTCTCCCAGTTGCTTCATGCTACAGAAATGGGGGACAAGCTCTGGCCTGATGGGCCACTTGGCTTGTACACAAACTTTACCATGACAAACAAACAATCATGTTATGCACTGTCTGTTCTCACCTAAAGGAGTGTCAATCATGACTGCATTGTAGAGCTCCGCTGGAGTGGATGCAATATTAATGGAAGCCATCTCCTCAAAACTTCCCAGAGGATGACACTTGGGGACTAGTTCTGTGATAGGTCGCTGGTGTAATGTTCCAGTTATTAACAGGATAATATTGTCAATCATGTAGCTATACCTACAGAAAACCACAGTGCCACTTAAAGGAAATGAAAAACATTTTCTCCAGTATGACCACTTGTTACCTTTAATGTGAGCATTTTCCTGATACCGGTACATGTACTGTTATCTAGAACACTCTACTAACTCCTTTGGTACATAAATCCATCTGTTGTCTACTTTGATGATTTCAGTACCATGGTTTTATGTAATGTTTAAAAGTCGAGCAGCAGTGTATTATGGGAGTATAAAAACATCAGGCGTAGCAGAGTGTTTTTAGACCTGATAAAACATGTGCTGCCAGATTTTTGAACGGCTTCAAAAACATTGCACAAAAAGCGTGTCTTGGGAGTCCGAACAAAGGTTCAAATTGTGAGGGGAAGATATTAGCATACAAAAAAAACAAGCTATGCCTTATCAGTATTCTTTATATAAAGAGTTTTAACGAGGAGTGTTTTATCAGGATATAAAGCTCATGCATCGGTGTTTTGATAGGTTGTTAGTTTCATGAATTATTAATGAGTTTTTGAATTACTTGAAAACCTCCATTGTTGGAATGAATGACATCACTCAGTTTTTTGTTGATATTTGAACATGTAAACCAGAAAAATTTTTTCAATAAATGGAAAGACTGGCATTATGACTGTAACCCATAACTCCTGTTACAGCTGGGTATGCTTGATTTTCCCATGATGCTATAGGTGAAATGACCTGTTATTGATAGAATTCAGACTCAAAGTAACAAGTTTGCTCCTAGAGCATAGTCCCGCTGCTCCTCAAAGACAGGGACCTGGGCACGAGCCCTGTTTGACGTTTGCTCAAGGTTGTAGTCGTAGTGTGTTCATGTTATATCCTCTCGTCATTCACTGATGAAGATGTATTATTAAACGTTCTCATGAAATAGACAAACTCTTATCTAGCTACGGCTGTGGAGAATAAGGCTACAGATGCCCAGACCAATCTTGCTCTCTAAATTTTACAATGACAACTGTCCAAATTATGAGCTTACGTGATAAAATCCATAAATGTTGCCATTGGTTCCAGGGCCTGATTACGTAGATGTCTAAATTCAGTGACCAACTTCTCTCTCAGTCTGTCATCAATAACTGACACATTCAAAGGACCAGCCTCATTTTGGAGAAAGTTTCCATAATCTGTACTCTGTAGATGAAGTTTTAAATCTGCAACAATGTTATAAAGAGAGAAGTCTTTGTTGGACTAATGCAACCATCTTTACTGCACAGCAATATTTTTTTCTAAGTTGTACATTGAACATGCTACACAAAACATGGAATTGCAAGAAATTTATAACCTCAGATGCTTGGTGATTCCTTCCTTCCTTTATTATTAAATTAACTATCACCACTTCAACAAAAATAAGAGAGGAATTTTTTTTAACAACTGAACATCTCTTAAAATGATTCCATCACAATCAGTAATTAAGGAATATTAAGAAAAAATAAACAAAAATTGTCCTTGAGCTTTTTCACTCTCTATCAAGAGGCCTCCATTAAAATCAGACACACTCACATTTTGCTACAGTTTTCAAACTCTTCAATGAAAAAATAACATGTACTGGTTAATAGGGAGTCTGATTAAATGCTATACTCTTCCAGGTTAAAATGTAGAGACAGTGTAGCTTGTGGACCATGAAAGTCATGAAAGGCAACTTCTGAACAGCTTTTCGCGAAAATTGGGTTTATGGTTTATGGTCCTTTGGATACAAAGTCGTTTGGATACAAGTCGTTTGGATACAAGCCGTTTCCATACAAATCAAAGCCATTTCGATACACACGTAAAGTCGTTTCGATACACATCTAAAGACGATTCGATAGAAACTGAAGTTGATTCGATACAACCTCCATTTACCTAAACTATAGTTTTGATTCGCTAAAGAAACTTTCCGCTGCTTTAGATAGGCTTAATAACAATCCTGACCTTCGTACGCAGACACTCTGTTGGAACAAAAGATACCTAAGCCTCCACATCCTGAGCACGCAAGACCAGGTCAACCTTCACACAAAGTTTATTAATCGAGATTAAAGAGTTTTTAC
>JAHPZR010025614.1:0-25792 GCA_019787425.1 Platygyra sinensis
TTTTGGTGTCAGTGGAATATAGTGTTTGTCAATGTTAGCTGTACCCTCCCCACCCCCCTGTTTTATGTATCGCAAGCATGCGCGTTGAATACAAAGATTGGTTACACGTGTTCGACTCGGGGAATGTTGTTGTTGTACTGAAGTCTGTTGTAGTTGGTTAAATCCGTAAATACACTACAATCAATATTTGTTCAAAAAGAGGAGATTAAAAGTAGAAAAATGATGTTATGTTTGCCGGAGACTGGAGAAAAAAACAAAAACACACCTCGCTTCTACTCCGCCACAAAAAAATTTTAGAACTACGGTACGGTAACATTTCAAATTTAAATTGGAATTACGTCAGAGTATGCGCGTCTAGTAAATTTCACCCTTAAGGATTCAAGATTGCTGTTTATAATCCGTGTTGTTCTTTTAAAGTCCTTAACCAGCCTTGTTTCTCAACGATTTACAACTATCTAGTTTCTTCATCTTAGGCCCCATCCAGCGCATCCGGAGAGTAACAGAGCAGCAATAGAGCAGTAAAAGAGCAAAAACAGAGCAGTAACAGAGCAGTAACGGAGCAGTAACAGAGCAGTAACAGAGCAGCCACAGAGCAGTAACAGAGCAGTAACAGAGCAGTAACAGAGCAGTAACAGAGCAGTAACAGAGCAGCAACAGAGCAGCAACAGAGCAGCAACAGAGCAGCAACAGAGCAGTAACAGAGCAGCAACAGAGCACTAACAGAGCAGTAACAGAGCAGTAACAGAGCAGTAACGAAGCAGTAACAGAGCAGTAACAGCGTAGTAACAGAGCAGCCACAGAGCAGAAACAGAGCAGTAATAGAGCAGTAACAGAGCAGTAACAGAGCAGTAACAGAGTAGTAATAGACCAGCAACAGAGCAATAACAGAGCAGTAACAGAGCAGTAACAGGGCAGCAACAGAGCAGTAACAGAGCAGCCACAGAGCAGTAACAGAGCAGTAATAGACCAGTAACATAGCAGTAACAGAGTAGTAACAGAGCAGTAACAGAGCAGCAAGAGAGCAGTAACAGAGCAGTAACAGAGCAGTAACAGAGCAGTAACAGAGCAGTAACAGAGCAGTAAAAGAGCAGTAACAGAGTAGTAACAGAGCACCCACAGAGCAGTAACAGAGCAGTAATAGAGCAGTAACAAAGCAGTAACAGAGCAGTAACAGAGCAATAACAGAGCAGTAACAGAACAGTAACAGAGCAGTAACAGAGCAGTAACACAGCAGTAACAGAGCAGTAACAGAGCAGTAACAGAGCAGTAACAGAGCAGTAACAGAGCAATAAAGGAGCAGTAATAGAGCACTAACTGAGCAGTAACACAGAGCAGTAACAGAGCAGTAACAGAGCAGTAACAAGGCAGTAACAGAGCAGTAACAGAGCAGTAACAGAGCAGTAACAGAGCAGTAAAAAAGCAGTAACAGAGCAGTAACAGAGCAATAAAAGAGCAGTAATAGAGCACTAACTGAGCATTAACACAGAGCAGTAACAAAGCAGTAACAGAGCAGTAACAAGGCAGTAACAGAGCAGTAACAGGGCAGCAACAGAGCAGTAACAGAGCAGCCACAGAGCAGTAACAGAGCAGTTACAGAGCAGTAAAAAAGCAGTAACAGAGCAGTAACAGAGCAATAAAAGAGCAGTAATAGAGCACTAACTGAGCATTAACACAGAGCAGTAACAAAGCAGTAACAGAGCAGTAACAAGGCAGTAACAGAGCAGTAACAGGGCAGCAACAGAGCAGTAACAGAGCAGCCACAGAGCAGTAACAGAGCAGTAATAGACCAGTAACATAGCAGTAACAGAGTAGTAACAGAGCAGTAACAGAGCAGCAAGAGAGCAGTAAAAGAGCAGTAAAAGAGCAGTAACAGAGCAGTAACAGAGCAGTAACAGTGCAGTAAAAGAGCAGTAACAGAGTAGTAACAGAGCAGCCACAGACTAGTAACAGAGCAGTAATAGAGCAGTAACAAAGCAGTAACAGAGCAGTAACAGAGCAATAACAGAGCAGTAACAGAGCAGTAACAGAGCAGTAACAGAGCAGTAACAGAGCAGTAAGAGAGCAGTAACAGAGCAGTAACAGAGCAGTAACCGAGCAATAAAAGAGCAGTAATAGAGCACTAACTGAGCAGTAACACAGAGCAGTAACAGAGGAGTAACAGAGCAGTAACAAGGCAGTAAGAGAGCAGTAAGAGAGCAGTAAGAGAGCAGTAAGAGAGCAGTAAGAGAGCAGTAAGAGAGCAGTAACAGAGCAGTAACAGAGCAATAAAAGGGCAGTAATACAGCACTAACTTTGCAGTAACACAGAGCGGTAACAGAGCAGTAACAGAGCAGTAACAGAGCAGTAACAGAGCAGTAACAGAGCAGTAACAGAGCAGTAACAGAGCAATAAAAGGGCAGTAATACAGCACTAATTTTGCAGTAACACAGAGCGGTAACAGAGCGGTAACAGAGCAGTAACAGAGCAGTAACAGAGCAGTAACAGAGCAGTAACAGAGCAGTAACAGAGCAGTAACAGTGCAGTAACAGAGCAGTAACAGAGTAGTAACAGAGCAGTAACAGAGCAGTAACAGAGCAGTAACAGAGCAGTAACAGAGCAGTAACAGAGCAGTAACAGAGCAGAAACAGAGCAGTAGCAGAGCAGTAACAGAGCAGTAAAAGAGCAGATACAGGGCAGCAACAGAGCAGTAACAATGCAGTAACAGAGCAGTAACAGAGCAGTAACAGAGCAGTAACAGAGCAGAAACAGAGCAGTAGCAGAACAGTAAACAGAGCAGTAACAGAGCAGTAACAGAGCAGTAACAGAGCAGTAATAGAGCAGTAACAGTGCAGTAACAGAGCAATAACAGAGCAGTAGCAGAGCAGTAACAGAGCAGTAACAGAGCAGAAACAGAGCAGTAGCAGAGCAGTAACAGAGCAGTAAAAGAGCAGATACAGGGCAGCAACAGAGCAGTAACAATGCAGAAGCAGAACAGTAAACAGAGCAGTAACAAAGCAGTAACAGAGGTGTAACAAAGCAGGAACAGAGCAGTAACATTGCAGTAACAGAGCAGTAAAATAGCAGTAACAGTGTTTGTGACGTTTGGTTTTTGTGTTATAAGAAACATCGTTTGGCATCGCGCCTAAAGTCCTTTGCGCTAAGAAAAGAATGACAACAGTCTCACGTTATATCGGATCAGGATTCCCTATAGCACAAATTCACGAGTGAAAGTTAACAATAAAGTGTAAAGTTGGCAGTTTTTTGTGATAATTTCGTGGCTAGTCTTAAGAAGCTCGTTTTGTCCCGGGCTAGAGACTCATCAGAGACCTTTCTGCTTAGCAAACTCGTTGGACATTGCGCCCAAAGTTCCGTTTACTAACAAATTGGTGACAGCAGTCTCGCCTTATATCGCATAAGTATTCCCGGAAAGAAAAAGTTGCGGATTTAAAAATATCCAGACACGTGTCGACGGGACCTTAGCCTGTAAATTTACAGGTTTCCTTCATTTTCGAGGTAACTGATTTCCACTGTATACTATCTGTCTACAGCGGCGACAATTGCGAAAATAACAACAAGATTTTGGACACAGGAAGCCATTCTTATTGAAAACAATATAGCGTAAACAAATCACCTATGCTACGCTTGAAAGTACTTGAAAAGATAGCGAAAGGTACCAAGTGAATTTAAAACAATATCAAAAATTCCCTTTAGAAAACAAATGAAAACGTTTTTATTGCCGATCTTAGATAACGAAGATTCTTATATTGATGTCGAAAATAAATGTTTTCTCCAAACTCAAAGATTTTGCAATTAAAATAAATTAATCCAGTTACTCTAGTATGTAATTTGCTCCTATACTTTATTGTACAACTATTGATGCATTTACCAGTTATGCTTCTCTTTGTAATTTAACAATGTCTAACTATTCAGTTTTTAATTTCTTACTTAATGTTGTAATTAAAGTTAGTTCATGATTGATCCATCTCGAATGGCAAATTGCTCTCTGCGGGTCAGCATCATGAAACTTACTTTTGAGAAATAAAAAAAATACTCTTGTCAATGGGTGCGAAATATTTTTAATGCTTATTTCCAGTCACGTAAACGCAACGGACTTGTACCTTGAAATATCCTTCCCACGCACGTTTTCTTATTGACTGGGAAACGTATGGCTGCTCGTCGTCAGTTGCACATGGAAGAAAGGGCCGGCTTGAATTTTAGTTTTTAATCAAGAGAAGATAGCAGACCAGAAACCTATCTATGCACTCATACATTTCAATATCTTCTCAAGGCCTGTATAATCGATATTGCTATTGAGTTTTGCCATTTGGGCTTCTATAAGGAATTTTTTTCTCCTTTTTAAGCCTAGAATATAGTTAAAAATTATATTGAAGAGATCATTGTTCAAGTGTTATCGTCGTCTCACCTGTTTGGCAAATACTTCCTGTGTATCCTTTCACACAAATACACAGATGACTGTTTTCCTCATAAATTGACACGCAAGATCCACCGTTCTGGCATGGTCCACTCATGCATGGAGACTAAGAAATAAAATCATGTTTAATAATTAAAGGTACGCAGTGCAAAACTAATCAAACTAATCAAAGCCAAGCCAAGCCAACTATCACACCGTCACTGATACGATGAATGACCATGCGGTTTCCCGCTGGATGTGAAGTAAGTTTGATTGATGATGAAAAATATGTTGGAAAAAGATGTCCCCACTTTACTTATGCGAGAAATTGTAAACCAATATAACACACGATGACGTTTCTTTCAGAACTTTGAGGATAACAATACAATGTATTTCACCCAGTGGAATTTTGCAAACAACTGGACAAAAAATGTAGTCTTTTTTTTTTAACAGTCTTTCGTAGAAAAAAAAAATACGCAGTTTTCGTGTTATAAAGTTTAAGTGACGAAAACTTCCCTTATGAATGCTTTTTGCCAAAAAAAATTCAGTGAGACAGAGAGTTTAGCTGTTTCTTAGCCTTTGTTGTGCGAGCTTCAATGCCTTACTTGCTCAATTCAATTCTCTAGGTAGTGCAAGTGTTCACACGTAATTGGCGGTCAAATCAGGCCTCTAAAGCTCACCAATATAATCTTTTACATATATTTTCGCCTGTTTTCACAGGTTCTTTTTGAGGGAAAAAAAGGGGTCGGAATTTTTTCCGGATAATGTGAAGCGGCGAGACGTCGTGGCGATTTGTTTTCTCATTTACGTGAGAGAGGGTGTCACCTTCTGCTTGTGTTTACTCGTGTGTGTCGATGAAACGAACTGAAAGGTTTTGTTTTGCTGTGAGAAAATTTGCCGATGGAAATTGCTATTTCATTTACTGGCTTCTAAATTTCTTTCTCAGAAGTGCAAGCCCTTGCACGGACATATTGGCCTTACGACAAAAATGGCGGCGCCTTCCGATATTCTTTCCGTTATCCTTCTTTGGTCTGAACGAATGCTTCGCTTACCCAGATATACAAATCATTCTAAGTCACGATTATATCTTACATTTTAAACTGTTTGTAGAACTTTTCGAAAATAAACAAAACGTTTTGCCTGGAGCTTAATTTGATTGGTTTTCTACATTATTGTTTGCAATTTTAATTTAACAGGGTGTTTTTGTTATTCACTCTTATAACTAGGTCCTTTCAGCCCACTGTGCCTTCCATCCGTTTACATATCAAATTGATTTTATAGTTAGTAATCGTTTATATTGTAAGTAGTTTCCACAGTGTTTTGTCTGTGTTAATTAAACATAAGCGAAAAAAAAAAACGGTTTTATTTTAGCGTGGAAAGGAATTGAACTCACTCCGAATGAAACGCGTTCTACCCCGACAGGCAGGTCTTACCGATATTACAAAAACGATGTTTGCAAATCGAAAAATACCCAAGTATTCTCAGTCTTATATTTATGTTTCAGCCTGTTAAAATTCTTCACTCTTTAGTAAAAGATTGTTTTTCTTCATCGAAAAGTCGAACTTTACATCTTCTCAACACGATGCCATAGCTTCTAAATATGTACTTTTTGTACCCGATATATCAGCCAATTTTTGTAGAGAAAGTGACTTTTGGCCGAAACATTGACAATGGCAACATCTTTCTGAGCGAATCTTTTTGGGTTCATGAAAAATAAATGACACAGTGAGTTAATAGCTGCTTGTTAACTGTAGCTTTGTTCTAGGTGCTTCTCACCTGCTAAATTCGATTGGAGATTTCAGTTTGTTCTTGTTATTATTTGTAATTGTCGCTTGAACAAAATTGATCCTGTCAAGTCAAATATTCTATTATATTAACGTTTGAACCATTTTTAACAGGCTGTGTTCTTTCGTAAAGTCAGTTGTTTTTACCACTCGAAATTAAAACTGAATATCTTCGCGCCTTTTGTCATATCTTTTTTTTTTTTTCATATATATTGTTTTTTTGTTTTTGTTTTTAGAAAAAAAGATATTCTTTATTTTTTGCAGGAGAGATCTTTCTGTGTGGATGTGTTGTGCTTGATATATTAGTCAGACAGGGATTTACCTGCTCGTTAGCTTTGTTGTCCAAGCTCAAAGAGTCTAACCTACTCAGTTCGAGTCTTACTTGTGTCTCTGTGAGCCTCTGAACATTCTGCAAGCCTCGATATCTTTCTTACTCCTGATATCGAATTTTTACATGGTAATCGTGCTTATTCGTAATTGAAAAGTTAAATATGCGTCTCTGACGTTCCCTATTACACGGTTTTCACTTTCAAAGGGAACTTTTTGTAGAAAATTAAGACTTCCGCAGTCTTTGCCGGAAGATTTGAGGTGACGAGATCTTCCGATACCGAGAATTTCTTTTTGCTTTGATTAAAATAAACGAGAGTCACCTGCTTGTTAAGTTTTGTTGTGCAACCTTCAAGGTTTGTATTTGTGTTAGCTACTAGTTTTCCTGTCAACGAAAATAGGCCTCTCAAGTTCAGTCCTGTTTAGGCGCAGAAAATTTTACCGATAAGAAATTCTGTTATATTTACAGCTTTCTACTTTTCTTCTACACAAGGTTCAGCCCTTACACGGACATATCGACACCAGACATAAATAGTGATCCTTTTTTCTTGTCTTTGTTCAGGTCTATTTCAATGCTCTGCTCACAAAGACATGCAAATCATTTTAGTGCTACTTGTGCCATGTATTTAGACCGTAGGTAGAGTTAATCGGAAAAAAAGGTTTCCCCGGGGCATTTTTTGAAGGTCGTTTTCTTTTTTCTGCCTAAAGTTTCACATCTGTAATTTAACAATGCCCGATAAGGCGGCGTTTATTGGTAAGATATTTTTCATTACTACTCGATTTTTGCGGCGCCCATATATCAAGCATCTTTTTGCAGACGAAATGAATGGCCAGTTTTTATTATATTTTCCTTTGCTTTGGTTATCTTTTTCGCAAAAGTTGAAGTGATGAGATCTTCCTGTGTGAATGTTTTTTTTTTTCATGAAAAATAAATGAGACAGCGAGTTAATGGCTGCTTTTAAGCTGTAGCTTTATTGTACGAGCTTAAAAGTCTAACCTAGTAAGTACGATTTAAAGTTTAGTTTGTCAATTTCAAGTAATTCGATATTTAATTTTTAGCCCTCTTTAACAGAGTGATCTCGTGCGCTTGTGAGCCTTTGAACACTGTGCGAGTTTTAATGTCTTACCCTTAAAGTTCAAGTCCTTAAATGACATTTGTGTTTACTTGTAATTGGAAGTTAAATTAGGTCTTTGAAGTTTTCCACTGTATTAATTTTTCGTGACTTTCAACAAGCACTTTTTACCAAAAAATTTGAGGTAACAAGCTGTTCTTGTACCGATTTATTTCGTTTCTTTTTGATTCATGGACAGTAAATAAGAGAATGTGTCACATGCTTGTTAGGTTTTGTTTACTCGAAATTGTCGGCGAAACGATAACAGGCCTCAACTGAAGGGTCCTGTTTTCCCGACAAACATTTCTTTCCTATTTTTTTAAGAATTTTTCTTTTCTGTTTCGTTTTTGATTTTGTTCTTGTTCTTGTTATTATTATTTTTTTTTTGTGAATGGAAAAACGACCAATTTTTTCGTTATATTTATGTTCACCCCTGTTAACAGGCTACGTTCATTTTGCTGCTCGAAAAATAAAATGCCATGTCTTTGCCATGTCTTTGTAGTTAAAACGAGTCCGCAGTTTTTTTGCCAGGAAATCTAAGGTGACGAGATATTTCTGTGTAGATATGCTTTGTGCTTCATAAAAAATAAATGACACAGGAAGTTAACGGTTGCTTGTTAGCTGTAGCTTCGTTTTGAGAGCTTTTCGTTGTCTAACCTACTAAGTTCAATTTTAGTTTGTGTTTGTTATTATTCGGTCGAGTATTTCAGCTCACGGCCAACAGTATCGCAGCTCAAATGTATCTCCGACACTATATCAAACTGATTTGAGAATCACCAACCACAGAAGACAAAAATCTCTCTCGTCATTTACGCTCCTTTCATTACTCGAATCAAATGGCCTCTAAGTTCATCGCAACCACAAGTTTTGCGAGGGTATTTTTTCAACTCCTGCAATTTTCAAGACAACATCCAAGCTTTTCGGCTCACAGGGCTGCTCCGATGACAAAAACTGACTTGATTTTTCCAGCTTTTTATTCAAGATTTGTAGATTTCGCAGTTCAATTCTGCTTTTGCTGTAAGTTTTTATTCCACGAGAAGCGACGCTCGAGTGAGCTGGAATCTGGTTTGACAGTAACTTAATTTTCCTCGACCAATCACAATTCTTTGTTACAGACGTCACTCACACAGGGAGTTAACCTCCATGTTAGCGAAGTTATTGGTAAATGTGTGAACTTGACGGAGCTAATCTACTCATTTCGAGTTATGTATTTGCCCTTGTTTTTCCTTGTAATTGTCGATTTAAGAAAATTAGGCCTCTCAAATAATGATTCCGTTATATTCATGTCATTTGTATTGATATTATACATCGCTGCTGAAAAAGTTCGATCCCATGTCTGCGTGGACCTTGAAGATATTAGTTTACCAGAAAAATGAAAAAAAAAAAAAGGAAATTATGAAAATGCATTTCAAAGAGGCTGTCACTGACATACTTACCACAATACTGAAGTGATGGAAAAATTGGTTACTGGCAAACTTGTCTGAGTTGTTGTACTTGTCAGATGGTAGCAGTTCACATAAGATTCTTCCGATGCTGTCATAAGATGCAGCCAGGTTATAGGAGAAACACGACGGTATTTCAGCACATGCAAAACCACATTCTTCTTCACTGACGACGTAATCTGTGCCAATACTTGTGATGTTCAAGTACGAGAACTCGTGGGCCTGAAAGTTGGCAAAGGCAACGCCATTGTGAACTCCTTGGCTGATGACGTGGAGTGAACCTGTATTGATTTAGTCCATAAAGTAAATTATTACGTGTTATCTCAAAAATCATCGTATGTGAAAGAATTGATATGCATGAAACCTTGCCTTTTGAAGTTGTTATGGCGCTGAATGATACCACTAAAGCCAAAAAGTAGGTAGAACATTGAAAGAGATCCATCCCAAAGGTGGATCACGTCCACTAAGTTCCACACCGAAGACTAACGAAGTACCTTTAATTATTAAACATGATTTTATTTCTTAGTCTCCATGCATGAGTGGACCATGCCAGAACGGTGGATCTTGCGTGTCAATTTATGAGGAAAACAGCTATCTGTGTATTTGTGTGAAAGGATACACAGGAAGTATTTGCCAAACAGGTGAGACGACGATAACACTTGAACAATGATGTCTTCAATATAATTTTTAACTATATTCTAGGCTTAAAAAGGAGAAAAAAATTCCTTATAGAAACTAAATGGCAAAACTCAACAGCAATATCGATTATACAGGCCTTGAAAAGATATTGAAATGTATGAGTGCATAGATAGGTTTCTGGTCTGCTATCTTCTCTTGATTAATAACTAAAATTCAAGCCGGCCCTTTCTTCCATGTGCAACTGACGACGAGCAGCCATACGTTTCCCACTCAATAAGAAAACGTGCGTAGAAAGGATATTTCAAGGTACAAGTCCGTTGCGTTTACGTGACTGGATCTTAACACTAAAAATTTTTCGCACCCATTGACACAAGCATTTTTTTTTTTCTCATGACCAAAAAAAAGTAAGTTTATGCTGACCCGCAGAGAGCAATTTGCCATTCGAGGTGGATCAATCATGAACTAACTTTAGTTACAATATTAAGTAAGAAATTAAAAACTGAATATTTAGAAATTGTTAAATTATTAAGAGAAGCACAATGGTAAATGCCTCAATAGTTGTACAATAAAGTATAGGAGCAAATTAGATACTAGAGTAACTGGATCAATTTATTTTAATTGCGAAATCTTCGAGTTTGGAGGAAAACATTTTATTTTGGACATCAAGATAAGAATCTTCGTTATCTAAGAGCTGAAATAAAAACGTTTTCACTTGTTTTCTAAAGGAAATTTTTGATATTGTTTTAAATTCACTTGGTATCTTTCGCTTTTTTTTCAAGTACTTTCAAGCGCAGCATAGGTGATTTGTTTACGCTATATCGTTTTCAATAAGAATGGCTTCCTGTGTCCAAATCATTGTTATTTTCGCAATTGTCGCCGCTGTAGACAAATAGTATACAGTGGAGATCAGTTACCTTAAAAATGAAGGAAACCTGTAAATTTACTAAGGTCCCATCGACACGTATCCGGATATTTTTAAATCCACAACTTTTTCTTTCCGGGAATCCTTATCCGATATAAGGCGAGACTGCTGTCATCAATTTGTTAGCAAACGGGTATTTGGGCGCGATGCCCAACGAGTTTGCTAAGCAGAAAGGTCTCTGATGAGTCTCTTGACCGGGACAAAACAAGTTTCATAAGACTAGCCACGAAATTATCACAAAAATCTGCCAACATTACAATTTATTGTTAACTTTCACTCGTGAATTTGAGCTATAGGGAATCCTGATCCGATATAACGTGAGAATGTTGTCATCATTTTCTTAGCGAACAGGACTTTAGGCGCGATGACCAACGATGTTTCTTATAACACAAAAACAAAACGTCAGAAACTCTGTTACTGCTATTTTACTGCTCTGTTACTGCAATGTTGCTGCTTTGTTACTGCTCTGTTACTGCTCTGTCACTGCAATGTTACTGCTCTGTTACTGCTTTGTTACTGCTTTGTTACTGCTTAGTTACTGCTCTGTTGCTGCTCTGTTACTGCTCTGTTACTGCATGTTACTGCTCTGTTACTGCTTTGTTACTGCTCTGTTACTGCTCTGTTACTGCTTTGTTACAGCGCTGTTACTGCTTTGTTACTGCTCTCGTTACTGCTCTGTTACTGTTCTGTTACTACTTTGTTACTGCCCTGTTACTGCTCTGTTGTTGCGCTTTTACTGCTCTCTTACTGCTCTGTTACTGCTCTGTTACTTCTCTGTTACTGCTCTGTTACTGCTCTGTTACTGCTCTGTTACTGCTCTGTTACTGCTTTTTTTCTCTGTTACTGCTCTGTTACTGCTCTGTTACTGCTCTGTTACTGCTCTGTTACTGCTCTGTTGCTGCTCTGTTACTGCTCTGTTACTGCTCTGTTACTGCTCTCTTACTGCTCTGTTACTGCTCTGTTACTGCTCTGTTACTGCTCTGTTACTGCTCTGTTACTGCTCTGTTACTGCTCTGTTACTGCTCTGTTACTGCTCTGTTACTGCTCTGTTACTGCTCTGTTACTGCTCTGTTACTGTCTCTGTTACTGCTCTGTTACTGCTCTGTTACTGCTCTGTTACTGCTCTGTTACTGCTCTGTTACTGCTCTGTTACTGCTCTGTTACTGCTCTGTTACTGCTCTGTTACTGCTCTGTTACTGCTCTGTTACTGCTCTGTTACTGCTCTGTTACTGCTCTGTTACTGCTCTGTTACTGCTCTGTTACTGCTCTGTTACTGCTCTGTTACTGCTCTGTTACTGCTCTGTTACTGCTCTGTTACTGCTCTGTTACTGCTCTCTTACTGCTCTGTTACTGCTCTGTTACTGCTCTGTTACTGCTCTGTTACTGCTCTGTTACTGCTCTGTTACTGCTCTGTTACTGCTCTGTTACTGCTCTGTTACTGCTCTGTTACTGCTCTGTTACTGCTCTGTTACTGCTCTGTTACTGCTCTGTTACTGCTCTGTTACTGCTCTGTTACTGCTCTTACGTTGTGTACTGCTGCTCTGTTACTGCTCTGTTACTGCTCTGTTACTGCTCTGTTACTGCTCTGTTACTGCTCTGTTACTGCTCTGTTACTGCTCGGTTACTGCTCTGTTACTGCTCTCTTACTGCTCTCTTACTGCGCTGTTACTGCTCTGTTACTTCTCTGTTACTGCTCTGTTACAGCTCTGTTGCTGCTCCTATTCTCTCTTACTGCTCTTTTACTTTTCTTACTGTTGTGTTACTGCTTTTTACTGCTCTGTTGCTGCTCTGTTGCTGCTCTGTTACTGCTCTGTTACTGCTCTGTTACTGCTCCGTTACTGCTCTGTTGTTGCTCTGTTGCTGCTCTGTTGCTGCTCTGTTGCTGCTCTTTGACTGCTCTGTTACTGCTTAGTTACTGCTCTGTTACTTCTTTGTTACAGCTCAGTTACTGCTTTGTTACTTATGTGTTACTGCTCTCGTTACTGCTATGTTACTGCTCTGTTACTGCTCTGTTACTGCTTTGTTACTGCTCTGTTACTGCTCTGTTACTTATGTGTTACTGCTCTCGTTACTGCTCTGTTACTGCTCTGTTACTGCTCTGTTACTGCTCTGTTACTGCTCTGTTACTGCTCTGTTACTGCTTGTTACTGCTCTGTTACTGCTCTGTTACTGCTCTGTTACTGCTCTGTTACTGCTCTGTTACTGCTCTGTTACTGCTCTGTTACTGCTCTGTTCTGCTCTGTTACTGCTCTGTTACTGCTCTGTTACTGCTCTGTTACTGCTCTGTTACTGCTCTGTTACTGCTCTGTTACTGCTCTGTTACTGCTCTGTTACTGCTCTGTTACTGCTCTGTTACTGCTCTGTTACTGCTCTGTTACTGCTCTGTTCTGCTCTGTTACTGCTCTGTTACTGCTTGTTACTGCTCTGTTACTGCTCTGTTACTGCTCTGTTACAGCTCGTTACTGCTTTGTTACTTATGTGTTACTGCTCTCGTTACTGCTATGTTACTGCTCTGTTACTGCTCTGTTACTGCTCTGTTACTGCTCTGTTACTGCTCTGTTACTGCTCTGTTACTGCTCTGTTACTGCTCTTTTACTGCTCTGTTACTGCTTGTTACTGCTCTGTTACTGCTCTGTTACTGCTCTGTTACTGCTCTGTTACTGCTCTGTTCCTGCTCTGTTACTGCTCTGTTACTGCTCTGTTACTGCTCTGTTACTGCTCTGTTACTGCTCTGTTGCTGCTCTGTTGCTGCTCTGTTACTGCTCTGTTACTGCTCTGTTACTGCTTTGTTACTGCTCTGTTACTGCTTTGTTACTGCTCTGTTACTGCTCTCGTTACTGCTCTGTTACTGCTCTGTTACTGCTCTGTTGTTGCGCTGTTACTGCTCTCTTACTGCTCTCTTACTGCATTGTTACTGCTCTGTTACTGCTCTGTTACTGCTCTGTTACTGCTCTGTTACTGCTCTGTTACTGCTCTGTTACTGCTCTGTTACTGCTCTGTTACTGATCCGTTGCTGCTCCGTTGCTGCTCTGTTGCTTCTCTGTTACTGCTCTGTTACTGCTCTGTTACTGCTGTCTTACTGCTCTCTTACTGCTCTTTTACTGCTCTGTTACTGCTCCTTTTCTGCTCTGTTTCTGCTTTGTTACTGCTCTGTTACTGCTGTGTTACTGCTCTGTTACTGCTCTGTTATTGCTCTGTTACTGCTCTGTTAATGCTCTGTTACTGCTTTGTTACTGTTCTTTTTCTGCTCTGTGTCTGCTCTGTTACTGCTGTGTTATTGCTCTGTTACTGCTCCGTTACTGCTTTGTTACTTTTGTGGTGCCTCGCTATTTCTGTTCTCTAACTGCTCTGCTGGTGCTCTGTTGCTCCTCTGTTACTGCTCTGTTACTGCTCTGTTACTGCTACTGATTTTACTCTTTTTGTGGTCAGTGCTGCCTCCCTGGTACTGTTTTGTTGCTCACGTTAGTGCGTATTGCCTTGATTGTTCGAACACCAGATCGTTTAAAAACATCATGAAGACATTCGCGCTCAAAGCACTGGCACTTTTTGAACTTCCCTATTATGTGCTAAATAAAAACAGAGGCGTCGTTTTTACCAGAACAAAGGCTAGTTTAGACTACGTACTACTGACCAGATCACCGTCTATTCTTAACGCGCTTGAGAAATTCTATTGGAAAAAAAGGCCTAAGGCGAGTCACCATCTTCACCGTAGACAAAAATTTGATGTCGGCAAGTTATTTTGTCCTACCATTCACGACGGGTACAAAAGCTAATTACCAAGCCAATCGACCCTAACCTTGTGTAAGAATGGTGCAAATCAATTCGGGAATCTCCGAATCAGCGGAAGCTATTATCGGTAACACAAAGATGAATAATCAAGATTGGTTTGATGAGAATGAATAACATATCTGGCTTCTCATTGACGCAAAATGTCTTGCACGACTGGTCCATGCAAACGAACCTCAAGTCTCGATATCACGACCTCGTGAGACAATACCAATTTAAGCTCAGAGAACCGTAACAACTAGTGGCAGCAAAATGCGAAAGGACTGTAATGGCATGTGGACACTCGCAACCTTCGAAATTTCTATGCAAGTTAAAAAACCCTATGGTGAAGCGCGTACTTGAATTGGGACCCTCCTGGCGGTGTATTCCACCACCTTCATCGCGAGCGGACCGCTTGGAGTCCTCGAATGTTGGAGTGAACACTTTTCTACGCAACTGAACCAGAAATTTAATGCTGCAGAAGATTTTACGAGGATTGTTTTATCTCGTCCCGTCCAAACCCTGCATGAGCCAACCACCATCTCTTGTAGAGTTTGATAGAGCAATGAAGAAAAAGTCCCCAGGAAAGTCCCCAGGTCCTAACAACATCACATACAAATTCAGTCAGTATGGTGGCCTTCCGACAACCTCAGTCGACAACCTCAACATCAAAATCAGACGACTACATCACAAACATCGCCTAAGCTGTTAGTATTGCTTTTCTGGTCAACTACAGGTTAAGTGAACTTGCCGCAACAACGTCTGTGGAGCGAGCTGACCACCGCCTTACATCCAGAAGGACGCCCTCTCCTCGCTACAAAGATGTCCTCAAAGCTACTTTCAAGAACTGAAATTGATATCGACCCGACTGGAGACTGTCCGTTTTCACCGGGACGGCCATGTTTGAAGCGGAATGGAGGTGCAAAGCCGAAGAGAAACGTGAAAAACAAAAGCGCCGCTTTGCAGGCCCTCTAATACCGCCCACCTTCCCGTGCCCTCACTGCCCTCGCAAATTCTATTCAAGGATTGGCCTGCTAAGCCTCCGCCGAGGCCATCAAAGAAGAGTACACCGTGCTCTTAAAACAATTGATACTTAGACACGATGCAACGCCGACGACGACTGCTCTCAGGAAAGATCTGTTACTGCTACCTTACTGCTCCGTTAATACTCTGCTGCTACTCCACTACTACTGTGTTATTGCTGTGTTACTGCTTTAATACTGCTCTGTTACTGTTCTGTTATGCTGTACTTAGTTTCATATCTTGTAATGATTTTAAGGCTTTTGCTGTGACTTTAATTATATTTCTAGTTGTCCAGGGAATACTTTGATAACATCATTTGCCGCAGGGGTTATTCCTTGTTAAATAAGTCTTTATTGTTAATATTATTGTTTTTGCTATTGTTACTGTCATTGCTGGTGTTGTTTTAATTGTTGTTGTTACTCTTACTGTTATTGCTATTGCTGTTGCTGCTGTTATTGCTGTTGTTATTGCTATTGTTGTTGTTTTTGTTGCTGCTGTTGTTCTTGTTTCTGTTATTGCTTTTGGTGTTGTTGCTGTTATTGCTGTTGCTGTTTTTGTTGCTGTTGCTGTTGATGCATGCTGCGGTCTTTGCTGCTGTTGTCGTTGTTGTTGTTGTCGCTGGTGCTATTATTACTGTTGTTGTTGTTGTTGTTATTATTATTGTTACTACCGTTGTTTTTGTTGTTCAAATAGTTATTGTTGGTGCTGCTGTTGTTGCCGTTGTTGTTGCTGTTCTTGTTGTCTTTTGCTACTGTTGCAGTTACTGTTGTTGCTGCTGCCATTGTTGCTGTTGTTGCTGTTACTGCTGGAGCTGTTGCAGTAGTTGTTGCTTCTGTTCATGTTTTTGTATTTGTTTTTGTTGTTGCTTCTGTTGTTGTTCCTGTTTCTGTTGTTGTTGTTGTTGTTGTTGCTGTTGCTTTGTTGTTGCTTTTGTTGTTGTTGTTGTTCTTATTGCTGCTGCTCTTGCTGTTGTTGTTTTTGTTGCTGTTTTTGCTGCTGTTGTCGCTTTTGTTGTTGCTTTTTGTTGCTGTCGTTGTTGTTATTGTTGCTGCTGTTGTTTCTCCTATTTCTGTTGTTATTGTTGTTGCTATTTCTGTTGCTGGTTTTGTTTTTGGTTGTTGTTGTTGTTGCTTTTTTTGTTGCTGTAGTGTTGTATTTCCTGGTTTTGTTGCTTTGTTGTTGCTGTTGCTGTTGCTGTTGTTTTTGTTGTTGTTGTTGTTGTTGTTGTTATTACTGTGGCTGTTGCTGCTGTTGCTGCTGTTGCTGTTATTGTTGTTGTTGTTATTGTTGCTGCAGTTGTACTGATCTGCTGCTGTTGGTGTTGTTATTGTTATTGCTGTTGTTGTTATTGTTGTTGCTGCTGCGGCTGTTGTTGCTGCTGTTGCTGTTGCTGTTGCTGTTAATGTTACCACCGTATCGGGAAGCCAATCTTAATCGGTCTCCAAACATCGTTTTAAAAGTGTTTTAAACGTTCAGGTTTATTCACAACAGCGAGTTTGACTAAAAATAGAACAAAATGAACAATTATTTACAATATTTGACGGAAAGAACAAACTACAAAGAACACAAACTTACAGCTTTTTCTTGCAGATGATGATCGCGAGAACAAATCTTACAGGAATAGCGACAACGCCTCGCTCTAATATAACTCAAAAAATATTAGTTTGACTGCTGCTACAGAGTTTAAACTACTAGTCCTATTAGCATATTTGACCTCACATGCGCGTGAAAATACATGGTGCCCCAATGTACCTCTTGTAAGAGTAATTAGCAAGAGTGTTACAGTTGTTGTTGTTGTTGTTGTTGTTGTTGTCGTTGTTCCTCTTATTGACATTTTTATCATTACTGATCTGCTGCTGTTTCTGATGCTGCTGATGTTGTTCTTGCTGTCCCGGTTATTGATATACTTATTATTACTGATCTGCGGCAGTTGTTGTTGTTGTTGTTGTTGTTGTTGTTGTTGTTGTTATGGATATATCTGTATTATTACTGATCTGCTACTAAGCTATTACTGCTGTGCTACTGCTTCTTATATTGCTCGGTTGCTTGTTAGTGTCGCTGCACTTGTACAAGTGCGTTAAGGCTTGGCTTTTTATAATCAGATGACCCCTCGCAAAGAATTGAATTAAATGCTTTTTGTATTTGGAATAAAATGATTTATTGTTCTCATTTATTGGGGATTAAGAGTGTTTTTCTTGCTTAAGCAAGAACTTCTGCGTAGAACTTTGATCACGGGACAAAGGTTTGATTAGTAATAGTCTTAATTTTACTCCTTTGGCTTTCTAGGTTTGTTTTCCCATTCGACTATATTAGCTGGGAATGCCTTTTACCAAGGTCACCTAAGTAACTTTCTGGCGCCTGCTGTTGGATTGAACCCTCACTGGGCGCTGTGTTACCGCGCCTCCACTCACGGCTGGGCTGCAAGTACCTTTCACAGCAGGTGTGATGGGAAAAATCACACGGTTACAATCATCGAAGTGGGAGTGTACGTGTTTGGAGGATACACTGATATTCCCTGGGGTATGTTGAATTTGCCTTTTCGTAAAATATAGTACGCAGATTTAGGCAAGGCTAAGAGCTGAGCACCTGATTTTAAAGGAAAAAGAAAACTTTTCCAATGATCAGAAACACAGACTTATCAATTTTGAGCATGTAATTGTTCAACGTGTGGTTTAAACTGATTATCTTTTCCAGTGAAATAACTGAGTACAAAGTCCATACCCAGTAAGCGTGCCCAAGATTGTAGAAATTACGAACGCGATCACGACATTAACAAGAGAAGAGAGATAATCTCCCAGTTCTTCCAAAGATGTTACTCGACCAATGAGTAAACAGCCCAAGCGACTTTCTCGAAACTACTCGAGACGAAATGACAGGAAACGTGGCATAGTGAAGAATGTTTCGTATTTTTTGGACGCCTAAGAAGAAAGTTTCAAAGCAGAGATGGACTCTGGTTTATGCGCTTTTGATTTTTCATTTTCCTCTCATTTACTAGGCTTTTGAGAGTTAATTAAGCAAACGACGCCCATTAAAAAGTACACTGATATGTTACTTTCGCAACTAACTGAACCTTTTCAAAGGGGAAATCTGTCTAAAATCATGCTGAAACTTAACATGTGATTCCAGCGATTAAATACAAAACGAAATGTGAAATATTTGCCGTCGTGGCCTTTGTTCTCCAAAATACGATGAACTTGGACATTGTACGTTGTTGTTCTGCAGAGGACAGCAAAGAAATGTACAAAGGTTAATAATGCACGTGCCTATCTATTGTTCTGCTCATTAAATATTTTGCTTGGTGACGTTCTCGTTGCGGTTGTCCTCGTGGTTTGCTTTATTTCCCTAATAAATAAGCCTGAACGTCAACGGCAACGAGTACTACTGCTGTGCAAGCGTGGGTTACATTTTTTTGCTCATTTCTTTGTCATTCTCTACAAAGACCACAACTTTCTTTGCAAAACAGCACGATTTCCACGCTGTCACACAAATACCTTTTAGGATTTTTTTGACAATGATAAACAAACTGATAGCCTGCGAACGCAGACGTATTTCCGGCTGTCGCTGGTTTTGCCGAAAATAACGTCTGCGAACTCGAGTCAAAGATTGATTTCCGTGACGTCAAAACTTTTGTTTTATTGTTGACCATAGAATATGATACTCGCATACACGCGCGGCGCCGCGGGAGCCGGTGATAATAGAGACGACGTATGACGTTTACGGCAAACGGCAAACGGCAAAAATGAAACTTTTGCCGTCTGTCTTCAGCTCCCTGTACAGTAGAATCAGAACATTTATATTTGCAGTGAATAGTAAGAGACACTTCTATTTTTGTATGATTACAAGAAAAGAATAAAAAATCAGAGGTAATCTTTGCCGTTTGCCGTTTGCCGTCTGCCGTAAACGTCATGCTTAAACTCTCTAATTTTAGAATCATGAATTTATTCGCAATGAGCTATGAGCGCCATCGAAACACTAGTTTACCTTTCCTATGAAAGGTGGTTCTCTGCATATTTCTTTCAGCAAATTGGTTGGTTCTCTATTGTGCTACGTTTAAAGTAATATGCAGGCCCCCAAACTTTAGCCTCTTAGTGAATTATGGCCTTCGATTGATCAACGGAATAATTTATTTTCTCAGTGGAGCCTTTAAGTAGAATCTTAATGCCGTTGTGTTTGCTACCTCTGTGCAAATTTTTATTTAAGTTTATTGGCTCATTCATGTTGCAACTATTGAATCGGTCGGATCAGTGGTCTTCGATTCCCTATTACCGTGACCTTTTGTTTATTAGCCTGTGGTGACCTTACATGATAATCTTTCACGGACGGTTATGCAGGTCTCATATCCGAGTCCTTTCAAGGCTATTGTAGTTTCTTAGAAAAGTGCACCTCCATTATTTTGTTGCATTACTAGCATCCAACAGATGTTAGTGTTTTGTAACCGTCAGGTTACCGTGTTGGAATTAATTTCTAGGATGCTGTATAATGATCTTGTTTGGCAAATGTTTTAGGTTATTTTCTTCTCACATCACGAAACAGTGGGAGTCGTGTTAAGCATTTCTACCATTTTAAACTGCCCTGATCTCTAACACGGACCTGACATCACTGCGTGCGATATTGCGCTTATTGTACGTGAATTTAAGCGCCTGACTCTGTCATTCATCAGGTTAATCAGCAGTTAATCAAACAACGATTACAATGTTCTTCTCACGAGTTGAATCCTTACAAGAATACACAGTAGGCCGCAAAGCCTGAAATACAACAGACTTTCCAACTCCAGCTGAAGATTCACAAAAACATCGCTCGTCGATTCAAAAAAAATCGCAAGGCTTCCTCTTGATGCTTATTGAGGCTATCAAACCCGAAAACTTCCCTGAACTCATCCTCTGCAATTTTTGAACACACGTTTGCGAGAGCTCCACGCACGATCCCTGTGTGTTACCTCTTCGGATATGCAAGGTGAAATGTGATTGGTTTTTGAGCGCTGACGTCACGGAAATCGTTCTCGTGGCTCGAGTTCGCAGACGTTATTTTCGGCGGAGACAACCGACAGCCGGAAATACGTCTGCGTTCGCAGGCTAACAAACTGAATGAAGTTAAATATTCGCGAAACTAGTAGGCAGTCGATTTTTGATCTGCCATCAATGTTTTCTTTGGCACTGTTGCAGTTTTTGCCTTAAACTGCATTTGCTGCTTGGACTTTGAGCCTTTTTCTTGACTTTGGACCATCTGTTTGTTTCGTTGCCTAATTGTGTTTTGCGTATCCGCGCTGGTTTGCGTTGCACTCGTTCATCTACCCATTTCTCTGCCGTTAATTTCTTCAGTTTCTATTATTTGTTCAGAGGACACCCGTCTCCTAATTAGCCTTTCACGCAGACATTCTTTGGGCTCGTCACGCAATCTTCCTCCTCCAAGAACTTCTGCCAAAGCTAAGGGAACATTCCTTGCCCATTGTTTACTCACGTCCTGATCAGGGCTGCGGACTTTGCCCCAAAGAACATGAAAATTACTTTAGAGGCAATCTACGTCGGCTTATTGTGTAATAAGAAACTAGCAATAAAAAGAACACACACGTCAGCGCCAAAACTTTCAAAGTAAATAGATTTACGAGCACTTCGCCCTTTTAATGGCAAAATAAGCTATGGTTTTTAGAAGAGGACTTAAACAAATTATCGTAGCTGCACTAAAACACGATCAAAGGACACGCCAGTAGTTTTGCGATCATTTCTCAAGTTCCAAGCAGACTCCCCACAGGCTTCCAGCATTTCAGCCGGGTCACCCACAAACGCAGATCATGCTGACTGCAAACCGTTCAGACCGCAGACCATGCAGACTGTGCATACCGTGCAGACTGAGTACTTTTTTCTAACACTTAACACTTTTCGATTCTACAGCTAGAAAATAGTGTTCAATATGTCCCGATTTTTGTTATTTGTGACCTCTCACGCGAAAACGTTCTTTACGATATCCGTTCGAACGGCTGAACGCACAGCAAGCGAACGGATAAGAAACGGCTAGACAAGCCGTTCGAAACGGATTGGTTAAACGGCTGAACGGATGCATTTTTTTTTCCAACGGTTAACTCGAACGGCTGAACGGATGTAAATCTACAGACCGCTCAAAATCGACATCTGACTGTTGATGTAATAGACAAACGGGTTTAATAGACTTTGTAGGGGAAATTCTCTTTACTGGTCCTAAATATACTAAAATCAAGCGTAAAAAAAAAATAAAATAAAAAACTTCCATACATTCTGTGCGCAAATTGCTTCAATTTTTGACAAGTTTGTGGCATGTGCTTGCTTACTTTGTACTGTCGAACTTTGTAGTAATCATCGCACTTTGTAAAACCTGTCGCACTTTGTATTAACAAGTTGTCGCACTTTGTAATAAACTAAGCTGTCACACTATGAAATAACAAGTTGTCGCACTTTGTTATAAGATTTCAAATTTCCTTTGAATGTTTGGTTGAAATTATTTGACTTCACTACTCCCCATGGTACAAATGCGTTCTTCATTGATATTTCGCTCTGTATACTAAACTCAGGGGAGAGAGAGAGAAAAAAAAAAAAAAAACGTGTTGTCCACGGCACGCTTCTCGCAATTGTTATTTCTCTTGACTGCGATATCTCGTGACAAAACTTTGCTATCAAGAATACCGGTTTTGTTTAGCCTTTCCATTGGCTAGGTAATAGCCTAAGGGGACCGTGCTCTTAACGATTCGAATTTGAAGTATTCTGGCATCTCATGGGGATGAAAAAAAAATGGTTTGTTTCCGTGGGGGTTTAAGAGGGGGAGAAGCTGGAAAGCAACTTGCAGGGACATCCTGTATCAGTAAAAGATTAGAGGGCACATCTAGCTGGTATTGAGGACAGCTTTACAAAGTGGTGCAATCCTGAAATATAGGCTTTGACTGGGAGTCTTCTAAGAAGGTACCGTAAACTATACCTGAAAAGAATAATTATGAAATAGTATCGACTTTTAATTCAAAAATTGCGGAAGTTGAACATAAGCCAGAACATGAAACAGCAACCATCAGAGTATAATCAGTTTTTGTGATATTAGTACCACTCAGAGGAACTTGAAACCATTCTGAAATGAAGTTTCCCTTTGTGCTGTGGTATCTGAAGGGTTTCCGCACGTGATCACTGCAGATTGACAGCCGCAACGCGGCCTAGCTTCTCTTGTGCGCCTTGTTGCCTATGGGAGAGGAAGCTGATATCGTCCGCGAGGTTAAGGTCTTCTGGTTGTCTGGCGAATGTCCACTGGATGCCTGTTCTCTGGCCTTTTGTGGACTGCCGTATAATCCAAACCACCACCAACAGAAATGTTTGTCGGCGACAATATGCAGCCCTGACATACACTGGTCTCTACCTGGGAGGGGTCGGTCAGCTTTCCCTCGTGTTTGTTTTGGCAGGTGGCATCTTCATAAACCTGCTGGATGATGGCGATGTACTTATTGGGAAAGCCGTGGTGCTGCATCAACTTCCAGATGGCCTCCCTATCCTCGCTTTCAAATGCCTTCTGGAAATCCACGAAGACGCTGTACAGGGGGGACTGCCACTCAAAGGGATTGTTCAATGAAGATTCTCATCGTGACAATGTGGTCCGTACAGGATCTGTCTGGACGGAATCATGCCTGTTCGTCTCCCAGGGTCTTGTCCAGGGTGGCCTTCAGTCTCTCTAGGATAATTCTAGACAGCACTTTCCCAGGCATCGAAAGGAGCATTATCCCTCTCCAATTGTTGCATAGTAATAAGCCGCCCTTCTTGGGGAGTTTCACGAGGAGGCCTTCGAGTTTCTTCCAGTCTTCTGGCACTGCTTCAGTCTCGCAGATCTTCATTAGCAGTGGGTGTAAAATGTCTGTAGATGTCTGTACATCCGCCTTCAAGGCCTCTGGTGGTATGCCGTCTGGTCCTGCTGCTTTACCATACTTGAGGGACTTGACTGCTTTCATGGTCTCCTGCTTTATTGGCGGGCTAGTGTTGACTTCTAGTGGTTGTGTAGCTGGGGTATGTCAGGGGGAGCTGGTGGTGGTGGTCTATTCAGAAACCCCTTGAAATGTTCGGCCCATCTACTCTCTGCTCATCTTCTCCAGCGACGGTCTCTCCCCTCGTCTCCGGCAGGGCGAGTGGGGTTGCTTGTTTTTCCCGACAGCACTCTTGTGATCTTATAGAGTCTCTTCGTAACTATCTTCCCCGCTGCAGTCTCTGCCTCCTCCGTGAGGTGATGGACGAAGGCTCGCTTGTCTTGCCTCGCGCTCTTCTTCACCTGCCGATTGGTCTCATAATAGAGCACCTGCAGCTCTTGTTGGTGATGAGGTTCCATGTATCAGCTGATAACCACTCAATACGTTTGTTGGATTTCTTCCCCAATATCTCCTTGCACGTTGATATCCAGATGTTGCTCAGTCGGTGCGTATGGTCTTCAACTGTCTCTATCCGCAGGGGTATGCACTGCACTGAACTTGTTCCACTTTGAACATGTCCGCTTTCACTCTGTCTTTCAAGCCGCTCACATTGTACTTGAAGGATGGTCATTTTGCCTGGTCTTTGTAGGTCTTCAGCTTGGTCTGCAGTGTTGCTACCACAGGATCATGGTCTGAGACTGCATCTGCACCTCGTCTTGACCGCAAGTCATGTAGACTTCTTCGCCACTTCCTGCCTATGGAAGTGTCATGTGGTTTTAATTATTTCCTCCAATTTGTTTTGTTGTTGTTGTTGTTATTTCCTTTGTTTCCGTTCCCCTCTTCACTGATTCATAAAAAGGACGGTGAATCTAGGCGACGTCGTCCCATAAATCGCTTTTTGTTTCAGGAAGTACAGAATCGCTATTGGACTATGGGTATTGCCTCTTTTGCTTAGTCTGTTGAGCGTGACCGTGAGTAAACCTCGAGTATAAAATGCTCTCGAGCCACGCACGACCGACTAAGCGAAAGAGGGACTATTCAAAGTCTAAATCGCCATAAAAATACAACTGCCATATAAAGGCCATATAAATTTACAATCGCATCAACTCATTACGACAACCGTAGTGCGCTGAGAATTTCAACTGCTATATTTCAACTGCTATTCGGTTTTCTGTGAGCTCGGCCTTTTTTGGCGTGATCACGGTCACGCTCCAACAGCCATTTGAAATTTCTGTGCACCAAGAGTAGAAAATGCACATGTTCCATGTGGCATTACATTACAAGTCTGCAGTCTACAAGGTAGTCTGCAAGGTATGTGTTTTGGGGTGACCGATTTGAGCCAGGATTTGATAGAAACAATCCCTGCTGTGCAAACGAATACTCTTTCCCAAACAGCGACTGGTAATCGAGCCAACGAAAGGCCATGCATGTTCATTTCTTTTCTTCACGTATTGAATACTTTCAGCTACTTGCTGATCATGTATTTAAATGTACGGCCGTTCACATATCCGTGGAAAGGTGACGCTGGTGAGTTCGCTGAACTTTTCTGGGTACAAAGTCCGCAGCCATGATCAGGACGCGAGCAAACAAAAGAATAGGGGACTTCAGATTTGAGTACGAGTACGAGATCGAGTACAAGAACGAGTTTTTAATTCTAGTTTGCAGGCTCCACATTATCACAACACAGACCCATCTCATCTCATGAGCTCCCTATCTACCTAAACACCAACATGTAGAGCGAGGACTCTAGAAACGTCACTGGTTTAAAATTCGAAACTCGCACTCGTACTCAATCTCGTACTCGTAGTCCAATCTGAAGGTCCCTAATATCTCCTTGGGTTCAGCAAACTTTGGTGGAGGAGAAGGATTGCGTAACGAGCTCAAGGAATGTCTTCGTAGAAGGCGGTTTTCTTTCGCTTTGAAACGAAAAGAAACTAAACACAAGCTGGCCCTTTACGAAAACATTCAAGCAATACGGGAGTAACATCTGCGGAAGAATCAGGATCCATGTCTAAAAAATAATTGAAGACCCTTGATAATCTTATGACGCCATATATCATTCACTTTCAGCGCCGTAGCTAGCAACAGGCCAACCGAGGCACTTGCCTCGGTCATTTCTTTGGCTTTTGTTTTTTATAGTACCTAATACCTAGGAAGAGAACTCAACCATGGACTGATTGCCTCAGTCATAAGTTATTCATAGACATTGCCTCAGTCAATTTTTTTTTTTCTGGCTACGGCCCTGACTTTTCTGTCTGAAGAAAAGTTACCAACGCGCCAGGGGTTGATTGGCGCCCAAATTTTGCCTTTTCATGTACTGCCTCCCGTTCCTCGAGCATGCAATACAGTCCTTCCGAAAACCAACACATGGTCAGCGGTCAACTTCAAACAACACTCGACCATCTTATGTTACACAATAGACCTCCGAGAACTCATTAACAACCATTTCAAGCACTGTCACACGTAAGCGCACTCCGCGGATTAA
>JAHPZR010025615.1:0-2500 GCA_019787425.1 Platygyra sinensis
AGCGAGACCCACTGTCCTCTTTGTTTCAAGGGTTTGTGTAGAAAATAACACTGAAGGGCAACTTTCTAGGTTTTTTTCTTTTTTCTTGAGAATCATTCATTCGTCACAGTATCGAGTGCCCCGGGGCGGGGGGGGGGGGGGGGGGGGGGAGTGCTAGGGTAAGCCGCTTGCTAGGGTAACCCTCTCTCTTTGTAAACAGGTCCTACATAGAAAATTCGTGATAAAAATTGAAAAAAATATATATTTAGAGAGATTTCGGCTTCTAAATTTCCCGCGCGACGCCATCTTGTCTCTGTTGTTGGAGAGCTGAGGTTCTTTTGTTTGAAACAACAGGCCAACGCAGTGACGTCATGAAATCCAAGATGGCGGGGCGCGGGAAATTAAAAAGCCGAAATCTCTTCCGTTAACTATTATTATTAAATGTTACGCTTCCCTTACGGGGGGCGACAACTCTAACAAACGCTGTTTGAGCAATACTAGGTCTTAAATTAAGTCGTCCCGGAAATTTGGATCATCCTCCCGAATTTTTGGGAACGTCAAATGAAATTTCCTTCGATGTGCCGATATTTTTCGCCTATGACCCGGAATTATAGCGCGTTTCCCGGAAAAATTTCCAAGTGTCCCGATTCCCGCAGAAATCTCCAGATTCCCGGAACAATTTTGGCTTTGTCCCGAAACAGCGTTTGTTAGAGTTGTCACCCCCCGTTCCCTTGTCTGGTAAAATTTGTAATTAAGGCTTTATTTGGAGCAACTTAGTGTCAACTCGCGGCAACTGCCGAGATTCCCTTTAAACACCTGGCTGAAAGCACAGTCAGACCATTTGGAGAATCCTGGTCATTTCATCGCACTGTGCTATTCTAATTGAGAGACAACACACGACGCCATGTTGGGTGTGAACACACACTATGTTATTATTCAATTATATATAATTTGTTGTTGTTGTTGTTGTATTCAACCCAGAGTGCAACGCAGAATGCAACATTCTCACCTCCTTCTTAGTCGTGAGTGTCACAGGATCCCATCCGACAATCTGTCCGTTGGAACTGGCGCTCCATACCGTGGTGTTCCTGTGGGAGAAATGCAAATCATGTTTGCTGAATTTATAGCTGCAGTGAAAATAGCATTAGAATAACTTAAGACAACTAAAAATACAACACAAAGAAATACAATACAAAGCGTCCTTTCGAAGCAGTGCTTAGAAAAGTACCAACACATGCATGAACGTTGTGCGACGTAGCAATCGTTCCTATATGTGAAGAGTTTGAAGCCTACTGGTCAAGTAAATTGAGGCCAGAGCAAAAACAGACTAGGAGGGTGGTGGTGACTTTGTCGATCTTTTGCTCTCGCCCCATTTTCATGTGGTCAGTCTTTGCTCGTTCAATGGCTCTGTACTTCGCAAAAGCTCACTACACAGGCTGGGTCATACCTCGGGTTTTGATCTCGAGACTTAAAATGTAGGATCACTTTGACAATGTGTGGCAGGATGTGTCTATTTACTCAGCTACGCTAGTGTATGACAAAGATGAGATGAACTTAATTGGACACTACCCTACGGCATTTTTAATTGAGTAATGAGAAGATACCCACCCTTGACTGTCGACAGTTTTGGTCATGTGTGTGAGAAAGTCGCGATGTCCTAACAGTTGCTGATTGGCTAAAAAAACTACAGGACAAAAATAACCATTGAAACTTTATATACACACAAACATTTAGGGGTATGAAACTTGGGTGCTATACAGAACTAAAACAAACTTGACCGAGACGATCCTGAAGTTCAAGTCCGAAACACCGGGGGGGGGGGGGGGGGGGGGTGGTGTACAGAAGAGATGAGAAATTGTGAAGAATATGTTTATCTCCGGGCTACGACTGAAGGAAGAAGCAATGGCTGTGCACTTGTATTACAGTAATCTCACAGCGCTGACAACAATGCATTTTTTCATGTTTAATTTCTACCATTCGTAATCAAAATGTTGCGTTTCTACTAAACAAGCGCTCAGAAACTCATTTCACAAATTGTTACAAGTAATTATACCTTTTCTTTTTGGTACGCTTCAGCGGCATATCAGGCAAGTTTGCCGGGTCGAATCACGGTTCAAAGAAGAGACGTTAGACTTGCCACAAGTCGACCTCATGAATTTCATAGTGGAATATGTCAGGCCGCGAAGCGGCCGAGCGAGCGACGAAGTCGCGAGAAGTCAACTTCTCTCACTTGAAGGGTTTTCATTTGTGTTTCGCGCAAAAAAAATGAGGAGTGGCGTGACTTGCAACTGGTGTCTCAGATTGCATTTGGAAGTCCTTGAATTGAATGGCGGAAAGAATTGGTTCCCGCCGATCGACCAAAATAATTGAGTGCGTGCGCGTTTCTCCTGCGTCGATCGAAAAAGCAAATTTGTTTACTCTGTACTAAAGTGATCACGAAGAAAGATTTTACACGAAAATTGACTAAAGTTTGTTTGAATCTTGAATTAATCGCCGGGAAGGAGTATATAGTGGCGAAGGT
>JAHPZR010025622.1:0-13059 GCA_019787425.1 Platygyra sinensis
AAGGGCAAAATCACCCCCTGAAAGATTCCTTACAGATTACAGGTGGTAAACTACGTACACTAGAGGTGAGGGGAAGAAATTTAAATGATGATATAAACCAAAGACTTCCAAAGAATTCTAACAGCAAACTACATGTACACAATTTCCAAAGATTATGGAACATGAGTTCACACAAGAATCAGATTGTTTCTGTACTGTCAGATTGTTTCCAGACTCCATTTTCCAGGTTTATTAAACAAATTGTCTGTCTTTTTCACTTAATAAGAAAATCTAACACATCAAGTTTGATTATTTAACTAAACGGTAGATATTTTTGGCTTACAGTATTAAGCAAGAAAGGTTGCATATCAAGCAAAAAAGATGGTACTTGCTGCTTATTATTAAACATGTAACTTTTGCTTAACAAGCAAGAATGGTAGGTATTCTTGCTTATTAAACAAAAACTGTGTCACACAACACTCTGCCAGAGTAAGTTAGTCTACCATATTTAAGAAAAAAATATTGACACTGAAGACAATGCAATAGAAGACAAGATCATGGGCAGCGAACTTCCAATTGCCCGAGCCACGGCTTCAGCGATGGAATCAGCCGATAAAGAAGACGAGGGAGAACCAGATGCTGTACTTGCCACAAAGACCGACGCATCAGAAGACTGCGAGGCGACTACACCAGCCGCCAAACTGTTGTTGGTTGAGCGAGGGGGTGGCATGTTGAGAAGACAGCTCACCGAAGAAAAAACGAAGCCCGACTCGACAACCAAAGGAGGAAAAAATACGCCAAAAATTGGCAGCAAGAGCTGTAAAACGATGAACCACATAAACTAAAAACAGTTCCAAACCCAGGGAGATGAGGAAAACGCCTGCAAAACTTCCCAGAACAACGCTACGTCTCAAAAAACATGCCACGCTACAAAGACACAAAGCTGAGCACAACGTTGCACAACGTATAGCACATGCAAGCAGCGCACACAAACTGTAATACGGAATACCGCTGGGCCAGGTGGCGCCCTCAGGCACACAACAGCCCTAGAAAGCTAGGAAGTATGCCAACACGTTAACAACAACGTTATAATGCCACGCAACGCTACAGGATGGGGATATGCAACTAATAACCCCTAAAAAACAGCTGAATAGCTCTAGGTCGTTAACTATGTTAAATATAATTTAACTATATTAATCACCATCAAGTTAAACTGACAATTGTCAAATAGTAGAGACATTAATTCTTTGTCACATTAAAAAATGAAAAAAACTTACTGAGACTCCTTTAGGACACAGTTATCAAGTTCAATAGCATGATTGCCAATAAACCACACCAGGTTCCAAAAGTATGGATCTGCTGTCTTGTCACGAATGAAGCTTAGCATGTTCTTATCTCCAACTATGGCAAAGAAAGAATGGGCATGGTTTGTAGTGTCATGCCATCAAAATTAAAAATCATAACCACTCAATAAATAAAGTCAAGAAGCTGGGATATGAAAGATGATTGATATATATGGTAGAAACGAGTGCTCACCTGCTCACCAATGTGAGTGTGAAAAGCGCCAGGAGAGTACAAATCATCAGTCACTCGCCCAATTGGTGAGTACAGTTGTCATTTTTTGGAAACTATTTGAAGGCTTCGGTGGAAAAGGGGCGTTAGGTTTTTTACTGAAAAGTGAACTTTGTCGAAAACGTTCCAAATTTCGCATGCAGTTTTGTTTCCGTGTGTCAAACAATGTTCTGCATGTTTTTTCCCTAAGTTTGCTTCCTTTTTGAGATATTACGTATGCAAAAAAACACATTTTTCCAAGGGCATCCTCTGGGGACCTTTTGTTGAATGGAAAACAAAAGAAACCTTTTGTTTCGCTAAGCGATCAACTCACTATAATACTTTAAGCTCTTACTACTGCTTCGTTAGCACAAGTGGATGAGGCGCTGAACGGGCCAGATTTGAATTTGTTTTGCCGTGACGCCGGTTCGACACGAGGTCGCTCAATGTTTTTTTTTCGCTCTGTTCCTTTTCTTTTTTCAAAAATGAAGATATCTATTTTAAAAAAAATGCGTATACAGCAGGAATCTGGAGAGATTTTTTTATACAGGTTATTGTGACGTGAGACAACACGTGAATTTCGATCGAGCGTCAAAGCAAAGAGAAGTGATGCATGATGCAGTACAGCTCTTTCGACTAATATCTTAAGCATTGTTTTTAAGTACCTTGTAGCCTGCCTGGTGGTTGATAGGCATCATAAAGCCTTGATAACCCGTAAGTCACCAGCATGTTTTAAAGAAGCAAAACGTGTTCTGTAACTTCCAACGCAACTGATATCAGCGGCAAGTCAGTTATCAGCGCTCGAAGTCAGGTCGATCCAGGCAGCAAAGTCCAAGAGCAGTTCTTGCCCAAGAATAAAACCCTGTCGTGAGTTGTGGCCCATTTGCCAAGCGTTGCTAGCTTCAAAGTTTGGAAAATGAGAACTGCTTTTAGACTTATAAAATTTTTCTTGCATCATCCTCCATGTTTACCCGCGCACGAGGTGTAACAGAACCTTCCCGGCATGCATTTCGATCACGTTCGGCAAGACAAGCCAAGACAAGACAAGACTCCGTAAATCACAATAACATTTAACTAATTACAGAGCGTGTTTTTTTCCTTTTTTATTCCAACATAATAATGGCCAACAAGAAGCGATCGATTGATTCAAAACATAGATCTGTGATCCAGGTTGCGTTGATTTTACTTCAAATCGGCATGATTTGTAGTGTTTTAAACTTCTGGGATCAGGGGCCATGCAGATGTAAGGAGAGAGACCTGTACGTTGCACAGAAGGGTTAATCTGTTAATCTGTCAGCCCTACATTTTTAAGCTTATACGTTGCAGGCAGTTAAAATGAAATAGAGATAGTTGCTGTGACGCTTTAAAGTGAAATCAACATTTTAACCTATTTAGGCCCGAAATCGACGTTTTCGAGTTTACGTGCTGGGTGAAATGAACAGCTTGCTGGATTTGAAGTGAAATCAACATCCTTGCCATCATGCCTTAACGCGAAATCGTGTAAAGTGAACTGGCTGTAATTTGAGTGAAATTAACGTCTTTGCGGTCGTGTGATAACGTGAAATCACAATTTTAACAGTTTTAAAAACCTGAAATCAACGTTTTTTAAGGTTACATCTCGATTGTTCTCCTTGGCCTAACACTGCACTAACCCTAACGCGTCCTGACCTTAACTCTAACATTATCCGAAGCGCTAACCCTAACAATGAAGCGCTAGCGCTAACCCTCGGCAATAACCCTCACCCTTCAACGCTAACCCTAGTTTCAAGCGGTAACACTAAACGTTAACTCTAAGCCCAACCTTGTTCCGTAACCCTAGTTTCAAGCGGTAACCCTATTTCAAGCGGTAACCCTAGTTTCAAGCGGTAGCCCTAAGCGTTAACTCTAAGCCTAACCTTGTTCCGTAACCCTAGTTTCAAGCGGTAACCCTAGTTTTAAGCGGTAACCCTAGTTTCAAGCCATAGCCCTAAGCGTTAACTCTAAGCCTAACCTCGTTCCGTAACCCTAGTTTCAAGCGGTAACCCTATTTCAAGCGGTAACCCTAGTTTCAAGCGGTAGCCCTAAGGGTTAACTCTAAGCCTAACCTTGTTCCGTAACCCTAGTTTCAAGCGGTAACCCTAGTTTTAAGCGGTAACCCTAGTTTCAAGCCGTAGCCCTAAGCGTTAACTCTAAGCCTAACCTTGTTCCGTAACCCTTCAACGCTAGCCCTAGTTTCGAGCGGTAACCCTAACCCTAAGTAAAACCCTAAGGGTTTAAGTCCTTGCAGTGGCGTGATAATGTGAAATCAAAATTTTAAGTCTCTGTAAATGACCTGATATCAACATTGTCTAGCTTGCGCATTGCGGGAAATTAACATCTGGCTGTAATTTGAGTGAACCGAACGTCTTTGCGGTCGCACGTTAACGTGAAATAAAGTTTTAACGGTTTTAACCTGACATCAACACTTTTTGAGGTTACACGTTGCAAAAGATCAATATTTTATTTTATTTGATTTTAAGTGAAATTACCGTCTTTGCGGTCACGTGCTGACGTGACAACAAATACAGGGTTTTTTGCATACGTAATATCTCGAAAACGAAACAAACTTCAGCAAAAAAAACATGCAGAACATTGTCTAACGCACCTAAACAAAACTGCATGCGAAATTTGGAGCGTTTTTGATAATTTTCATTTTTGAGTAAAAAACCTAACGCCCTTTTTCCACCGAAGCCTTCATTTAAACTAAACCTTGATAACACACCTTTATATTTTCAATTTTGACAAAAATACCACTGAATAAAAGCTTACCGGCACTTTCTAAACTTTTTTTATCTTCCGAGATGCACAAACATGGCGGCCATAAAGTAATGGAAACATTCATTGAGTTTTGCCATTGAAATGAAAAGTTGTTACTCTAGAGTTCCAACACATTGAAATTAATACTTCTTCTAGAGCAAAAACCTTGTGTGAGTTCTAGTTACTAAAATTGTCTGTTTTTGTTGTGCTTAGGTGTTAGCATATTATATTTCATTTCTCAAGACGTTATCTCTCAAGCTTAACAGACATACTGTTCACTTTTTCTTCAATGAGGTGAGTTAATCCTGTCATTTCTAAGTCTGTTACATGTTGACTAAACTGATTTTTTAAGATGACTTGATAGTTAGTGACTATTGAGACAATTTATAACTAATCCTTTTGTTAAGAATTACCTGTCGAGACCCATTGCAGTTTTCAAAGTTTCAACCTATATTGTTTTGTGCCAAGAGAAAAAATCAAGCTGATTTAATAAGATCAATTAATATTATTAGCATTATGAAGTCATAGAGCAGTTTTCGATTGAGTGCCAAAAGTATTTACTATAGGTATACTTTGTTTTACTTTGTTTTGAGATTGGCTGAGTACTAAGTCCGGCCCTATCCCCCACCTGGGGGCAAGGAACTAAGAGAGAGAGAGAGTACTAAGTAATTGTTGGTTTGGTTTTGGTTTTATGACACTCCATTAAAAACTGCTCTATACAAAAGGCCAGTATGCAGGCCTTCTCTGGCTGTTGCTTCCTGTGGGTCCAAGTGATCATTGTCAGAGAAAATCAAACTTCCAAGGGAATGTAAGAAAGCCATTCTCTAACCTTAATTAAATTCTTTGACCAGGCATCCTACTGGAGTGTACATGCCATTAAATAAAATTAAAACAGGTTATTGTTCTAAAGTATGGCATTCTATAAAATATGTATACTGTATGTATAGTAATGTAATTCACAATTTTGTCTTATTGTGTAGCACAAGAATGATTTCCCCTTGTACACTGAAGCAATCAAGTTCTTCAACCATTCTGAGAGCATGGTTAGAATAGCAGTTAGGACACTCACCTTGAATGTCTACAGAGGTAAATATTTGAAATTTTTTTGTTTGTCAATTATGAGCTTATTATTTTTCCTGTAGCAACTGTCAGAAGATACATAATATTTATTGCTGGTTTTAATGTGACATTATCATCTTCCAAAATAAAAATCTACCAATCCATCTGAAGTTTTACTTTCCTCAGAGGTAAGAACCTCTAATAGCTTTCAGATGTTTTGCAATGTTTAAGCTTGACAGGGCTCCTCATTAAATGGGATAGAGCTTGTCTGAATTTCCAAGTTTATCCATTGTGTGACATTAAAATGGTGGCTCGATAATTAAGGCTCTTGAGTAGGTGCAAAGGTGATTCATGAAAGTTTTTTCGATCTTAACAGTTCTTGCTCTAGAAGAAGTATTAATTTCAATGTGTTGGAACTCTAGAGTAACAACTTTTCATTTCAATGGCAAAACTCAATGAATGTTTCCATTACTTTATGGCCGCCATGTTTGTGCATCTCGGAAGATAAAAAAAGTTTAGAAAGTGCCGGTAAGCTTTTATTCAGTGGTATTTTTGTCAAAATTGAAAATATAAAGGTGTGTTATCAAGGTTTAGTTTAAATGAAGGCTTCGGTGGAAAAAGGGCGTTAGGTTTTTTACTCAAAAATGAAAATTATCAAAAACGCTCCAAATTTCGCATGCAGTTTTGTTTAGGTGCGTTAGACAATGTTCTGCATGTTTTTTTTTGCTGAAGTTTGTTTCGTTTTCGAGATATTACGTATGCAAAAAACCCTGTATTTGTTGTCACGTCAGCACGTGACCGCAAAGACGGTAATTTCACTTAAAATCAAATAAAATAAAATATTGATCTTTTGCAACGTGTAACCTCAAAAAGTGTTGATGTCAGGTTAAAACCGTTAAAACTTTATTTCACGTTAACGTGCGACCGCAAAGACGTTCGGTTCACTCAAATTACAGCCAGATGTTAATTTCCCGCAATGCGCAAGCTAGACAATGTTGATATCAGGTCATTTACAGAGACTTAAAATTTTGATTTCACATTATCACGCCACTGCAAGGACTTAAACCCTTAGGGTTTTACTTAGGGTTAGGGTTACCGCTCGAAACTAGGGCTAGCGTTGAAGGGTTACGGAACAAGGTTAGGCTTAGAGTTAACGCTTAGGGCTACGGCTTGAAACTAGGGTTACCGCTTAAAACTAGGGTTACCGCTTGAAACTAGGGTTACGGAACAAGGTTAGGCTTAGAGTTAACCCTTAGGGCTACCGCTTGAAACTAGGGTTACCGCTTGAAATAGGGTTACCGCTTGAAACTAGGGTTACGGAACGAGGTTAGGCTTAGAGTTAACGCTTAGGGCTATGGCTTGAAACTAGGGTTACCGCTTAAAACTAGGGTTACCGCTTGAAACTAGGGTTACGGAACAAGGTTAGGCTTAGAGTTAACGCTTAGGGCTACCGCTTGAAACTAGGGTTACCGCTTGAAATAGGGTTACCGCTTGAAACTAGGGTTACGGAACAAGGTTGGGCTTAGAGTTAACGTTTAGTGTTACCGCTTGAAACTAGGGTTAGCGTTGAAGGGTGAGGGTTATTGCCGAGGGTTAGCGCTAGCGCTTCATTGTTAGGGTTAGCGCTTCGGATAATGTTAGAGTTAAGGTCAGGACGCGTTAGGGTTAGTGCAGTGTTAGGCCAAGGAGAACAATCGAGATGTAACCTTAAAAAACGTTGATTTCAGGTTTTTAAAACTGTTAAAATTGTGATTTCACGTTATCACACGACCGCAAAGACGTTAATTTCACTCAAATTACAGCCAGTTCACTTTACACGATTTCGCGTTAAGGCATGATGGCAAGGATGTTGATTTCACTTCAAATCCAGCAAGCTGTTCATTTCACCCAGCACGTAAACTCGAAAACGTCGATTTCGGGCCTAAATAGGTTAAAATGTTGATTTCACTTTAAAGCGTCACAGCAACTATCTCTATTTCATTTTAACTGCCTGCAACGTATAAGCTTAAAAATGTAGGGCTGACAGATTAACAGATTAACCCTTCTGTGCAACGTACAGGTCTCTCTCCTTACATCTGCATGGCCCCTGATCCCAGAAGTTTAAAACACTACAAATCATGCCGATTTGAAGTAAAATCAACGCAACCTGGATCACAGATCTATGTTTTGAATCAATCGATCGCTTCTTGTTGGCCATTATTATGTTGGAATAAAAAAGGAAAAAAACACGCTCTGTAATTAGTTAAATGTTATTGTGATTTACGGAGTCTTGTCTTGTCTTGGCTTGTCTTGCCGAACGTGATCGAAATGCATGCCGGGAAGGTTCTGTTACACCTCGTGCGCGGGTAAACATGGAGGATGATGCAAGAAAAATTTTATAAGTCTAAAAGCAGTTCTCATTTTCCAAACTTTGAAGCTAGCAACGCTTGGCAAATGGGCCACAACTCACGACAGGGTTTTATTCTTGGGCAAGAACTGCTCTTGGACTTTGCTGCCTGGATCGACCTGACTTCGAGCGCTGATAACTGACTTGCCGCTGATATCAGTTGCGTTGGAAGTTACAGAACACGTTTTGCTTCTTTAAAACATGCTGGTGACTTACGGGTTATCAAGGCTTTATGATGCCTATCAACCACCAGGCAGGCTACAAGGTACTTAAAAACAATGCTTAAGATATTAGTCGAAAGAGCTGTACTGCATCATGCATCACTTCTCTTTGCTTTGACGCTCGATCGAAATTCACGTGTTGTCTCACGTCACAATAACCTGTATAAAAAAATCTCTCCAGATTCCTGCTGTATACGCATTTTTTTTAAAATAGATATCTTCATTTTTGAAAAAAGAAAAGGAACAGAGCGAAAAAAAAACATTGAGCGACCTCGTGTCGAACCGGCGTCACGGCAAAACAAATTCAAATCTGGCCCGTTCAGCGCCTCATCCACTTGTGCTAACGAAGCAGTAGTAAGAGCTTAAAGTATTATAGTGAGTTGATCGCTTAGCGAAACAAAAGGTTTCTTTTGTTTTCCATTCAACAAAAGGTCCCCAGAGGATGCCCTTGGAAAAATGTGTTTTTTTGCATACGTAATATCTCAAAAAGGAAGCAAACTTAGGGAAAAAACATGCAGAACATTGTTTGACACACGGAAACAAAACTGCATGCGAAATTTGGAACGTTTTCGACAAAGTTCACTTTTCAGTAAAAAACCTAACGCCCCTTTTCCACCGAAGCCTTCAAATAGTTTCCAAAAAATGACAACTGTACTCACCAATTGGGCGAGTGACTGATGATTTGTACTCTCCTGGCGCTTTTCACACTCACATTGGTGAGCAGGTGAGCACTCGTTTCTACCATATATATCAATCATCTTTCATATCCCAGCTTCTTGACTTTATTTATTGAGTGGTTATGATTTTTAATTTTGATGGCATGACACTACAAACCATGCCCATTCTTTCTTTGCCATAGTTGGAGATAAGAACATGCTAAGCTTCATTCGTGACAAGACAGCAGATCCATACTTTTGGAACCTGGTGTGGTTTATTGGCAATCATGCTATTGAACTTGATAACTGTGTCCTAAAGGAGTCTCAGTAAGTTTTTTTCATTTTTTAATGTGACAAAGAATTAATGTCTCTACTATTTGACAATTGTCAGTTTAACTTGATGGTGATTAATATAGTTAAATTATATTTAACATAGTTAACGACCTAGAGCTATTCAGCTGTTTTTTAGGGGTTATTAGTTGCATATCCCCATCCTGTAGCGTTGCGTGGCATTATAACGTTGTTGTTAACGTGTTGGCATACTTCCTAGCTTTCTAGGGCTGTTGTGTGCCTGAGGGCGCCACCTGGCCCAGCGGTATTCCGTATTACAGTTTGTGTGCGCTGCTTGCATGTGCTATACGTTGTGCAACGTTGTGCTCAGCTTTGTGTCTTTGTAGCGTGGCATGTTTTTTGAGACGTAGCGTTGTTCTGGGAAGTTTTGCAGGCGTTTTCCTCATCTCCCTGGGTTTGGAACTGTTTTTAGTTTATGTGGTTCATCGTTTTACAGCTCTTGCTGCCAATTTTTGGCGTATTTTTTCCTCCTTTGGTTGTCGAGTCGGGCTTCGTTTTTTCTTCGGTGAGCTGTCTTCTCAACATGCCACCCCCTCGCTCAACCAACAACAGTTTGGCGGCTGGTGTAGTCGCCTCGCAGTCTTCTGATGCGTCGGTCTTTGTGGCAAGTACAGCATCTGGTTCTCCCTCGTCTTCTTTATCGGCTGATTCCATCGCTGAAGCCGTGGCTCGGGCAATTGGAAGTTCGCTGCCCATGATCTTGTCTTCTATTGCATTGTCTTCAGTGTCAATATTTTTTTCTTAAATATGGTAGACTAACTTACTCTGGCAGAGTGTTGTGTGACACAGTTTTTGTTTAATAAGCAAGAATACCTACCATTCTTGCTTGTTAAGCAAAAGTTACATGTTTAATAATAAGCAGCAAGTACCATCTTTTTTGCTTGATATGCAACCTTTCTTGCTTAATACTGTAAGCCAAAAATATCTACCGTTTAGTTAAATAATCAAACTTGATGTGTTAGATTTTCTTATTAAGTGAAAAAGACAGACAATTTGTTTAATAAACCTGGAAAATGGAGTCTGGAAACAATCTGACAGTACAGAAACAATCTGATTCTTGTGTGAACTCATGTTCCATAATCTTTGGAAATTGTGTACATGTAGTTTGCTGTTAGAATTCTTTGGAAGTCTTTGGTTTATATCATCATTTAAATTTCTTCCCCTCACCTCTAGTGTACGTAGTTTACCACCTGTAATCTGTAAGGAATCTTTCAGGGGGTGATTTTGCCCTTGAACAATAAATAATAAATAACAAATGGAATGAATAATTAATGCCTATTACAACAGTAAGATACTAACTACTTAATAACCGAGAGTGAGGTCGTTACGGGAAAATCTCAAACTGAGGCCTTTCCGTATTGACCGAGCGATAGCGAGGTCAATACGGTAGGCCGAGGTTTGAGATTTTCCCGTGACGACCCAACGGTCGAGGTTATTAAGTTGTTTATTATATGGCTAACAAAACGGTTCTAAAGAAAGAAAAAAAAAACTAATTTCAAGGGGAAGTCGTTACTTCACATCCGGTGATGCGCACGCTTAACTATTCATTCATCTTCCCCAATTCAGTGAGCTGACGCATACTCCGTAAAGAAAATAAATTTATTTTTGGAAAACAATGATCAATACGGCCGCAAAAAGTATTTTAGTACAGTTGTGTTACTATATGACGAGAGAATTTTCATCGACATTCTCAAGAATCAACTGCCAAATGTCAATTCCTACAGAAAAGTGCTTCAAACTTGCTCAAAAGCCGTGCGGCCGTTTCAGTAAAAGAAAAAACAATTTGAACGGAATCAGCATTACTCTTCGTGGTCACTTTCGATGAAAACTCTTCGCCTTTTCTGAGTTTCCTGGATTATAGTTACTGGCCCGTTAAAGATCTTGAACTGGCGCTCAGAGATGCTGCGAATGTCCACACCAGAAAAAAAAAACCACTCAGCTGTTTAAATCTGATGGTCCTTAGCTTGAAGATGTTTAAATTGGCTTGTGTTACAGCAAGAGAATTTGTTGATGTTGACTGCTGTACTGCTCTATTGTCACCAATTGCCTTTTGAATGGTGAAAGAACGTACAGTGGAAGGAGACCTGCCTTTGGAAAGGAACCTCTCATGTATACTTCACTACAAACCCGCTGAAACCCGAAAGGGTGTCAGGTTCATAATCGTCGCCATCTGTTTTCCGATATCTTAAAAAAAACTTTGCTAATAAGTGTGCAAGGACTGCGGTCGGTAACTCCAAAACTTCTACTATGCTTCCTTTGTTTATTGACGACAAATATCGCTGGAATGTTTTCATTTCACTGGCAGTTGTCTTTTTTCTGTTGTGGTTTTGCTTTTTGATGTATGAACATTTCAATTTCTTCCTGACCAATTAACTCGTTCGTAATTTGCCGAAGTAACTTCATTTTTTCCTTAAAATATTAAATATAATTAACTCTCTCAATGTTATTCGTCTCTCATCATCTTGTATCACAACGATTTTCAATGTAAATAAAGCAAATATGGTCTAGCTTTGGATAACCTTTCGTGTTTTTTTCTTTCCTAATTTGCATAATCCGTAATCGGCCTGTGGGCATTACGGGAGAATAATGCCCTGGCGCTAAGCTACACTTAGCCAATCAGAGCGCGTGTTATATCGGCTACAAACACTAGCCATATAATAAATGACAGTAACAAACCTTTCCAGCATTCCAACAAACAGTGACACCAAGTCAAGGTCAGGTGGACAAAAAGTGAAGTGAAGTGAATAATTATCTCCGAGCATTTCACAGTATGACAACAAAGGCCAGACCACAACACCGGGAACTTCATGCCCTACTCTTTTCGATAAGCGTGTGAGTTATTTTACGTCCCCTGCTAACCATAACATCGAAGATGCGGGAGACAGGGCCTACAGTTTATACTCCTTATCCGAGAAGACCTGAACATCTAACCATTTGCAGATAATTATAATTACCAACTGAAGGCAGCACGTTCTCCTCAGTTATTTTAAGAGCCTGAGTGTTGGTCCGGTCTGGGGCTGGAACCCTTGACCTCCCGCACAGCAGTCCGGTGCTCTACCAACTGAGCTAACCGGGCGGCAGTATTACTGCTGTATTACTTACATGTAAAAATACATCAAATATGTGAAAATGTCCACCTCAACCTCACTTCGATACTATTGTTGTGGATGCCGGGCTCTATGATACCAGTACACAATGTCATATGTAAGTGTATTCACTGTTTATTATTAAAGGCTATCTTTCTAAACAATCTGAGCTTTTGTCTGTTTATCTTTAGCCACCTGAAGTGCGACAGACTGAAGGACTTGGTTGCAGAGCACTTAGACCATCTGCACTACCTTCATGATATTTTGTCACTTAATATTCAAGATGTAAACGATGTGTTAACTGGACATTTCATCAACCGTCTATTGATTCCTCTGTACATCTACTCCCTGGTACGAAAAAGACCTGATATAGAGCAGGTAAATGAATGTGTTACATGTTCAGTCTACTTTAACCAAAAAACATTTGTTTGAAGCATAAAGGCTGCCATTAAGCCACAATAATATTGAGAACCAATGGTGCAAACCATGTAGCTGTGTTACTTTATTTGCATGTAAAGCATGTATATTATATGTGATTTTCTCATTTTGCTCATTTCATATGCAATGTAATGTAGACGTTTTTAACTTTAAACTTGATGGATTGTCTGCTTTTAAAACTTTGAAATTTTGAAATATTTTCACGTAGTATGATTTGTCCATTGTGTTGATTAGTACTAGTTTTATGATCATTAATTTTAGAGGGGAAAATACCACTATCGACCGATTAAACTGGTATCCACTGGATAAGTGTTGGGGAAACAAACTGCGCTATCCTCTGTATAGTTATTTATCGGGTGGATAGTATCACCCTTTGAACAACTGGAGCTAGATGTATATTGTTGATTCACAAATTTTTTTACTGCTTTTTTTTAAAGGAAACTCCTCGACTTGGCGTGATGGTGGCTTTATTTCTTCTTTCTCAAGTAAGTAAATTAAGCATGTACTGTACAAACCTTCCTGCCTGTCTTTATTTCTCTGTCAGTCTGTCCATCCGT
>JAHPZR010025623.1:2500-7500 GCA_019787425.1 Platygyra sinensis
CGGCGAAAGATGGTAGTGCACGCTCCGAAGCTACGAAGGCACAGTTATCTTAAAGGTATAAAGATTGCATTTTTTTGGCACTTATAATTATTGCCATTGCTTAAGCGGAATTTTGAAGCATAAGTTCTATATCGACTTGTTTTACTTGCCGCAGGGTCATCAGTTATATCAAAAATAGTTGGGAGAATAATTTTACGGAGACGTGGAAAGACTTGGCAGCAAGTAACCAGAGTAAACCAGTGGACCAAACGGCGACCGTCAATTGTGATTTCCCTGAATCTGCACAGTGGGTTTCACTGGTTGAGGCGAAGGATGATGTCCCAACATTTAATAAGCAAAATATCGTGTCTTACTTTTTTGAAAGAAAAGCTTAGGACAATGAATCTAAGATTACAAGAATATCAGCAGCAAAGCGGGTGTAGACAAAACCTGGATCCCCCTTCTGGACCCCCCCTTCTGGACCCCCCCTTCTGGACCCCCATCTGGACCCCCTTCTGGACCCCTCAATTTTTTCGGTGAAAAAAATAATAAGAAGAAATTATAAAGTTATACACAATACGTGTGCTACATGCCTACAGCCACCGCTTCTTTCGGCTGGTGCACGATATACCAAGTGAATAGCAAGTCTCGAGTTGCGTCACAAAGAACACAACAATGATCCCTATCCCTTACACAATAACACAATAGACTTCACACAATAGAACGAGACAATAGTGCATATATTGACTTGGTATATCGAGCATCACCCCTTCTTTCGCACTTTAGTTTCCTTCGATTCAGCGTTCAGCTCGACAGGACGTGTTCCCCTTCACGCAACGAATTTCCAAGTTCTCGTGTAGTATTTCCGAGGGGAATCAGGAATCTTCTAGCGATCAGCTACTCGGACAATTTCCGCAAAACGTGTCGTTTTCAAGTTGCAAGGACTCCCGCCATTTTGTTTTCCGCCATCTTAGTGTTTCCGCTGACCAGGTGTTGGAAACCGGATTATGAGCTTCACCCTCGAAAGATGGATTGTGAGGTTGCATGTGCAGTAATATAATCCAGCTAAAACTTCAGAGATGTCATTTAACCGTCCTATATGTTCTGGGCATTTGGGTGAAAGCAGGGTGAGTGGGGTAGGGTGTCTCACAGCACGTAAGTTTTCAGTGCCTTAATTACAGTATGATTTTAAGTATTGTTAAAAATACGATGGTAATAGGCACAACGTAAACAAAAGACAAAAACAAACAGCATAAACAAATGCAAATAAGTTTCATTACTTCTAAAGATCGATGTAGCACAATGAATGTTGATATTAAACTGAATACAAAGTTTACGAATCACTATTTAGATCACAATGCTTGCTTCTAAGACTTATTTTATCCCAACCAAACTTCATGGGGAAACAAATTTAATGTTCAGTTGATAACACACTTGTTTAACTATCAACTTAATGCTTCAAGAGGAAACAACTATCAAACACAATTAATGTCCAGTTGATACCAAACTTGTTTAACTATCAACTATATACTTGAAGAGCAAACAAATATCAAATACAATTAATGGCCAGTTTATACCTACTTTAAAAACAGCAACTGTTAATTTAAACGTCCAAAAGTTATATTTGCTTTGACCAAGAGGAAACTGTATTAACTGAAGTTATGAAATTTCATATTACACAACAATGTTCTTGAAACTTTTTCTACCCTCCTGTCCTTGCCCCACTGGTAAGGCTCAAGTCAGCTTAAAGCCTGACCACTAAAAATGTCTTGTCACTGGCTGTTAAGGTGTGGCTCATGGACACCTGAACAGTAGATGCATTGAACTGTTGATGCTTCATTAGAACACATTCTTTTGCAACATGAAAATGCTTGTTTTCCATTTTTGGAATCCACTTTCTATACTTTTCTAAGTAGAAGTGGTCTTGTTCTTTATGACGCAGGCAATACTTGGAGTCTAACTCATTAAGACCATACCTTGGAGGACCATCCCTGAGAGGCAGTCCACAGCCAAAACATTTGCGAATGTTACCTTGAATTTCAATCAGCTGAAAGGGCTCATCACTTGTGGAATTTGATGCTGGCTTTGGAGGTCTCCCAGCAGATACCCTCGTCAACACCATTTTTAAACCACCTTGATGGTGACTGTGGTACTCAAGTTGGGAATAGTTTGGGGGTGTATCAGAAAGTACCTCTCCAAGAGTACACCTTGCAGCCTCCACACTTGGACACTTACTACTCTTCTTTCTCACCCTTGGACCATCTCCAGGCTTACGACCTGCAGACTTGTTTCCTCCTGCAGTAGCCACTGGTGTGACATTAGGTCAGGGGCACCCAACGACAATTTTCGGAAATATATCTGTTCGGAAGACGATTTGAGATCTAGAATTTTCGGAACATTTTTTGTAAAATTTCTTTCTTGCCTGCTTCTCCTAAGATTTTCGAACATCTAAAATATGGTATAATTGCCTATTTTTAACGGATTTTTACCCTAAAAAGGTCACCTATAATTTTCGGGAGCCTTTTTTCTGGCTGAAATTTTCGAAAGGTAAGTTTTGATCCCTGTAATTTTCGGATCACTAGACTTTCAGCTAGGAAATCCGAACAGATGAAAAATTTTTAGGGGATAAAAATATGCCTATATCTACCGTTTAAATACCAAAATACTTTCAACAATGCTATGTTTTAGTGGTTTTGAACTATATTCTCGTTGGGTGCCCCTGTTAGGTGTAACGTTTGCACTGAGATAAACGTCAAACGTCAACAAACTCCTGCTGCAGCTGCAAGAGTGTGTGAACAGAGTTTTCGAGACTTGAACTGCATGCAAGATACATCACAGGCGTATTTGTGATTGCTAACTGCTGAAACTACATGGGGTTGTTTGCCTGAGTCACTAGAAACAATGCGTGATTTTGGACCTGAGAATCCCAGCCGTATATTTCCATCTAGAATCCTTGCCACTTTTGCTTTAAGAGCTGAAACTTCACTTGGGAAAAATGATACTGATAATTGTCCAATGGGCTCTAGTGGGTCCTTACTTCTGGGTGAAATCAGAGGTAGAGCTGAAACCTTGGTGAGGTACTTTTCTCTTTCACACTGGTCCAGTTTCCAAAACTCTGCACCTTTAGCAAACTCAGCATACTCTTCTTTGACTGTATACAAGCCAGGTGTACCACAGAATGCTCTTGAAATGTCATGCCTTTGTTTGTCATTTAATTCCTTCATGTCACTCACGAACTTTGGAATGTCACTCTTTTCTCTGTTCTCCCATTTCTTGATTAATGCATTAATGCTCTCAGGATCATTGTTGTCAAACAATTCATCATCAATGCCCATCTCATGGAGGGCTGCAGATCTACAGTGATGATAGACAATTTCTGCCTTGTTTTTCATGAAGTACTTTGATGCCATGGGTTCTTGTTTATCTCCCTTTCTTTCCCGTTCCTGAGCCTCATCTCTGTCCCATTTAACAGATAACTTGGCAAGAAGAAGATCATATTCTTGGCGAGAGGAACAATGGACCAATCCCTCTTGAGTTTTCCCTCCAAACACATCTGCAACTACTTTCCTAAAGAATTTGCCAGACAAATTCAGTTCAGTCTTCAACTTGTGCTCAAGATTTTTCACGATGTGTGTTCGGCAGATGAAGCCTAGTGCAAAGGGGAATTCTAATTCAAGAGCTTGTCGCAGGGGCTGCTCAGCATCTGTACCATATGCTTTCAGACTATGTTTAATTTCTGGACACTGAGCAGCAATTTTCTGGAACAGACATTGGTATGTTGCCCTGTCTTTCTTCATGCACAGCATAACTGGACCCATTATCACAGGTTCTTTGTTACTACGTTTGGTTAACAGTTGTAAATGCTTGTAGGTAGTTATGACTACATAGAACTTTCCTAGGTTAAATGTCATATCTACACAGAATGGGGAATTTTGCCCTTCCTCATTACAACAAAATTTTGTTATATCTTTTATCTGTTCTTCTGAAAAAAGTACAATAATGGGAGAATTCCTATCTACTGTTACACATCGAATAAAGGGTTTCTCCTCTTCCAGCTGCATGTCCAGCAGTGTAGATACAGGATCCGCCCTGCAGGATTCCTTCACTTTGGACTTAATGTATCTTGCCTGCCTCTCGTTCCGAGGTAACGAAGAGGCTGAATCTGCATGCATACCTCCAACAGCCATCTCCACTTCATGAACTGCCCTCTTTGGACCTTGTGTTTTAACTGCAGCAGTAATCTTTTCCAGAGTGCTCTTCTTAGTTGGAATAAAGGGATCTTTAGATTTTGCATTTCCATGGGGCTTGTTTCTTACAAAGTGCTCATTTTCATCAAACCGATACTGGACAAAAGCAAATGGTATGTACTTCCCATCAATTCCTTGTACTGTCACCACAAGCCGATGGAAGTCTGGGGAGTTAGCATGAGTATATCTATGACGCTCCACAGTGTAGGCAGCTCCACAAGATGAAGGTTGGATGTCAAGTATTTCTCCACTGGAATTTTGAATGACTTCATAATTTTTTTTTTTGGAGGCTCTTGTCTTTGTCCATGTGTGATCATCTTGCCAGTCTTGTGCAACTGTGTTAAGATCTGCAATGACGGCTTTGTTGCTGTTGACACCTGCGGGTAAGGATGGAATTGCCTGACTGGTCTTCGTAAGAAGTAATTTTAAGACAACTACATTGGGTGCGATGTCTTTTTCATCTTCAATAAGTCTAGGAGAGAATGTTAACAATAAAGTTTAAATCACTGTCAGGGCTACTTGTGCTCATATTGTATGAATTGTTGTAATATTCCCCATTTCAACTTAAACTAACAACGGTGATAAAAAAAAAAGAACAGCAATACCTATCACCTTTATATATTATAATGTTTAATTTCTAGTGATAATCTAAAATTGCTACAATTAAGAAAACCACCCTTCTCCTTCTCTTTTGTCAAACAACCCCCCCCCCAAAAAAAAATACAAACTGACTGGGCATATATGAATATACTGAATACTGAAGACTTGATCTGA
>JAHPZR010025623.1:12500-20000 GCA_019787425.1 Platygyra sinensis
AGTTGAAAGCTTATGTGCTCAGTTATAAGAGACAGGAACATTTTGAGCTACAACACTTGTACATTGAGTTTTGTAATATTTTTATAACAATTGATGGAATATTCACTTGAACATTACATGACTGTACACTCTGTTTTCACTGTCTAATTGATAACATGAAGGCAATGTACATTTGTAGGAAAGATCATTGTTATTGCTAACCATCTACTAGTGATGGGAGGAAGTTTGATAACATTACACAGACAAAAAATATCATATCAATTATACCATTCTTGCACAAAGTTTTTGGGACAAAGTCTAAAGTGTGGTAGTTTTTTATTGCTTCCATGGCTCTTTCAACATGGATTCTTAGAGATGCAATTCTCCTTGTTTCCAGTAATTCACTTTCATTAAATTGGCCAGATTCATTCATGAATGGAGGAACATTTACTTTTAAGCCTTTGCATGCAAGCATCTCTTGAAAGTATTAAACCCTCTGTCAGCCATTATGACATCACCATACTGTAGTTTCTCTATCAGGTCTGACTTTTGGGTTAGTTTCTTGTCACAAATGCTGCCACCATACAGGGTTGAAACAAATGAAATCCCCCCTTTTGGTACAATACCAACCAAGGCTTTCAGGGTGTTGCTATTTTTGTATGAAGAAAAAGTTACTTGTTGGGCCTCTGGGTTGTTAGGCTTTTCAATGTATATCTCTGTAGCATCAATTATTAGAGTAGCTGTTGAATACTTTTTGCGAAAACATTCAGGCAGATGTAATTGAACAATCTCTCTGGAAGGAAATACATCAAGTTCTTTGAATTTAAAGAAAATAATCTTGATCCAGGTATTAACAATTTGGGATACTACCCCGGGGATACTACACTTTGGCACACTCCAAATCTAGCTGACAAGTCCTCCTCTAGTAAGCCAACTTTTAAACGACAAAGCACCAGGAAAAATTCATTCTCTAAAGTCAAAACCCTACTAGGCCCAGGTTTATACTTGTGCTTAATTTCTCCTTAATTTTCTGTGTTTTGGTAGTCCAAGTGAGCCCTGTCTCCCTTCCCAGAAAGTCAAGAACCATTGAAAACACTGACCTCATAGTTCTCAAATCTAGTGTAAAATCTTAATAACTTATCATTATCCTTTACAGTCTCGATGCTGAAGGCTTTCTTCTCAATTAATAATTCCAGCTCCTTCCTGGCACTTCTTTCTTCTTCAAGTTGATTTTCCAGCACTTTTTTTTTTGTTTAATTCGCACTTCTTAGTTTGCCATTTCTCACGTAAACATGACATTTCGTCATCCTTTAACTTAAGTTGATGTTCCCAGTTTTCATCTCCAGTTTGAACTAAACCTTCACTTTCTAGATGTTCAGTTTCTATACAATCTGAACCAGATTTCAAACCAGAGTTTTCAACACTCTTTCTATTATATCAATAGGTTCGGAGGCCGAATGCTGCTGCAAGTTCTCCATACGCTTATTTGTTTTCTTTGTGTTCCACGATATTCAATCGGCGGGCTTTTTCCTCTTTGGTTTTTCGACGGTAAGAATAAACTTTGTAGGTTTGGAATCGGGCTTCAAACGAATTCTTTGTCCTCCCATTGGTTTTATGAAGCAATTAGCTTCAAAATGCTGACTACAGACGTAAGAGCTTTTGTTCACTGGAGTGTTCTATCGACGCAGTTTCACGAGCCATTGTGCCAGCAAATTCTTGTTTGACAGCGGGAGCAAATGCCATGACAAGTCTCTGCATTCCGCTTTGGAACTTCGATTTTGACACCCAAGAGTATGCAATACCTCACCATGGATAACGATATTCAAAAGTCGATAAATATTACCTTAATGTTATTTACCTATACTGATTTCCCTCTGTTTCCTTGTACTTTATGGCGAGCTAGACCCGATAGCCTCGTTTTGGCGTAAGCTCACTGAAAGTCCGCTGATATCGCGTGTTCAAACTTCAGGATAAGAGCGTTTCAAATCGCTTTTAGTCCATTGAATAAGACCCGTTGTTGTTGGAGGCACTAGCCACAGTTTTTGTCACTTTTTTGGGACATTAGTGTTGGGGGATCAATGCGGAGAATTGTTTGCCCAGTTCTACGCGGGACACGGACGATGCGAGTATGTACCCGTGGCACTGTACGGCTTCTGTGTGTTGCGCGTTGTGTATCGGGTTCACCAATCTGTCATCACATGCTCGTGTCAGGCGGCGCGTGTCGTATATTCTCTCTAGTCAGCAGGTAGCTCTGTACCTCTCTGGTCGTAGTGTATTATCATGGCGATTATTAGATCTATTTAAGCTGTGAGTTACATTGTTTCAGACTTTGCTCGCAGATCTGAGAGTCACAACCCATCTTATTCTTGTGACCGCTCGTGTGAGTATCCCTGTTTACCCTTCTAGCTAAGGACTCTTACTACCCAAGGTGGGGTTCATATCATTGGTTTTAATTACCCTCACATGAATTTTACTCAGCTACTCGCTCAGTAATTCTTCTGTGTTCCACCTTGTTGTGGTTTCCAGTTCTGACGCTATCTACTCATGTCATATCTTAATCAGCTAACCATACTCTACCTATTTCTCCTCGTGTCGCGCAATGGTCCACACAATACTCAAATCGTACCCCCTTGAGCGAAACTTTACTCTTGTGTGCGAACACTTAACACGCATACCTCGTCCGACTACGGTAGATCGTATCCTGCGCGTCGTAAGCTTGGCTTCGCACATATCCCAACTCCGCTCGTAGTATCAAACAGATTAAATTCTCTTTGCTTCTACATAGTGCGGTTCCCTTTTCCCTTTACTTTATGGTACACATCACGCCACGTCTGCAGTATAATTCATACGGTTATACACAGTACATCCTATATATTGACCAACGTCTCGAGTTAAACTTTCTATCACTGTCATACTATCTTCTGTTCACATAATCTATATAGTGCACAGGTTCAACAAGCATTTCATCAAATCATCTAGACTATTAGTGTGATTGACACGGTAGTATCAACATGTCCGCGATCGTTTACGGATCTGTAGACCTGTTATCATCATAGATTTCACTAAATTGGTCTTGTTGTGTAATTCGTGCAGAACCTAATTAGCACTTGCGTTCTACTGTAACCGTTCCCTTATCAAGCGTCTTGATAGCGAACACAATCCTACGCTCCCCTTTGCTCCATGTGAGTGTCTCAGTGCGGTACGGAAGTTACAGTACCCGTGTAGCATAGTGGGTAACATAAATCATTCTAGTTTCCTAGAACCATTTGGTGCACATACGTGTCTGGGTAACCATATGCGTCTAGTATTCTTACTAACGGAGGGTCGGGGGAGGGGTAGGTGGAGTGGGAGGGGCTGTTGGCTGGGTGGGGTGGTCGTGGGCAGTACTGAGTGTAGGGTGACGTCGACGTAGACAGTCTATGGACCAGTGTTGGTGGCCTCACGAACGACAAATGGTAGGTGACCGCGTGGATGTTTCCATCAAGTAGCATTACGCGAAGGGGTAAAGCCCTGAAGGTGGGGAGCGAAAGCGGACAACGCACACTAAGGGCGGTAGCAAACTACTAACTGGTGCTTGAGGCTGTGTGAATCCGGAACCGTGCAACTAGGTGTCGGTGCTATTAATAGTGGGGGTCTATAGCTCACATCGCGCGCCGTAGGGGTCGAGGGCAGACGTCGACTAAAGTATGGTACAATAAATTTTAAATGGTCAATATTCAGTGGTGACGCCTGATATTATTGCGTAGGGGACGCGGGTAGACGAGCCCATACACGGTCAAGTGTGGCTGAACACATGCGCCTCCGGTTAGCATGGGAGTGTTAGCATCAGCTCGGGACGTTGAGTCAAAGCAGACTAAACTCCTCATGGGGCGCAATGTTGAGCCGATAGATTGCAGACGTGGTGTACACAAGGATTTTCGTGTGTATACGCTTATAATATTTGCTATTCGACAGGTAATAAGGGGGGCTCGGGGGTGCCGGTATCCGTGTGGCAATCCGTGTGGTTCCTGTGAGTCTTGCTACTGACCGAACCACCACAATAGGTCATTCGGCGTGCGCGGTACCGACTGCGTCTGAAGTCTAGAGTTCCCGACCAACAAGTGCGGTTGCTCGTAATGTCAAAAATAACGTGTGGTCACACGCACGAGGTAGTTAAGGTGTGTGGAAGGAGGTGGGGGAGTGATGTAAAACAAGAGGGAGTTCAAAGTGCGCGTGCTGTACAGGAGATGGACACAGGTACAAGCAGGTGGTGGTGTGAGAGAACAAACAGGGGAGGAGACAGGACAAGGAATAAGAGGAGAAAGGGTGAGTGGGATAGGCGGGGTGAGTGGAGGGTGGGGAGTGAAACGACATGCAAAAGAAGTTGGTATAGTTACAGGTGTGGTGGGGGAGGGTGGTGAGAAGGACGAGAAAAGCACAGACAAGAAGAGGACACGTGTGCCAAGAAGAGAAGATAGAGTCGGAAGGGTGGAAAAAGTCCAGTGGGAACAAGTGAAAACGCAGGAGCAGGGGAGGCGACTAAGACGACAAGATAGGGAAAAACGGTGATACTGTGTAGCGGAGGGAGTTGTGACACAGTCTACTTGTGACCAGAGGAGATCTAGTTGGGGGGGTGGGATACGAAGACAACTACCAAGAAAGTGGAGAGAGAACGGACAAGGAAGGGACACGGAGGCACACAGAGAGAGACGTGAAACATGAGACAGACTAAAGGAGGGACGGAGACAGTGTGTGTTCGGGCGAGTGTAGAAAAGAATGTGTGAGATCGAACAGAGACGTTAGAGGGTGTATGGGGTAGAGAGGCGAATCAGACATGTCGACAATATTAGGGAAGTGAGAGGCAGGGAGAATAGGACAGGGAGACAGTGGGACAGGCGAGGGGAACGGATGAGAGGAGTGTAAAACGCAAGGTCTTGTGAAAAAGTCTCGTGTCTAGAGATTGTAGGGTGACAGAGAAAAGGAGAGACAAAGCAGGTCATAGAAGATAGGCAGAGTTGGAGATAAGTGAAGTGTGCGATAGATGTGATACAAGGGAAGACAAGATAGGATAGTGAGACGCTGGTACAAGTGAGTGTAGGGCGGCTGTGGGTGGGCAGAAGGTGTACAGGCACGATAGGGAGAGATCGCTGTCAGCAGACAGCATGAGGCGGGGCGAAGCATCGGTCTCGAACAGTAAGTGGGAAAGAGAGATACGAGAGAACAGAATGACTGAGGTATAGAAAGCGCAAGAACCTGGCAGGAACGAAACAAAATACAGAGACAGAACGTGAGGTAGGGACTGACAGATTAAGTAGGGGGCAAAAAGAACACAGTAGAAGCAGAAGCTTGGGAAAAGCACAGCGTCGTAGCAGGACAAGCATGGGATCAAGGTGAAGAACAAAAAAGAAGAGGTGGGTGCAAGATGACGGTGGACAGGGGGGGAGAAGAGATAGAGACTCATAGGCAGGGCACGCAGGGGGGAAGGAGAACGAGGAAAGGGAAAGGAGAAAGAGACAAGGTGCACTAAGGGAAGACGAACATGAACACGAGAAGGATGGGAAAAGTGGGGGAAGAATGTAAATGTGACACACTAGGGAAGCAGGGAAGGATGGTGACAAAACATAATAAGGAAGGAGAAGACAAGGAATAGGAGGAGATGGAGCAAAGTAAGGTGTACAGAGAATAACAAAACGAGAAAAACAGAGGGTAGGATGGAGACAAAAAGCGAGCTCGGAGTGAGAAATACAAACCAAGTGTGCGAGAAGCACAGGGAGGTATATATAAAGGATGCATTCGGCGAAAAGAACAAGAGTTTGCTGAAATTGATCAATTAGATAAATTTCAACAGTATAACACTTTGTCTAAGTCGAATGCAAATGCAGCATGGGAGTTATGAGAGCGTGATAATAAGTTAGTCAGTAGCACAAACAAAACACACAGGGAGACTCACATGAGTACAATGTCAATGGTGACATGCTGGGAGAACAGGATAGTGCGAGGTGTGAAGGGCAGCAAACAGTACAAGCGCTAGACACAGTGCAGTGAGGGACAATCAATGGAGAGTGTAAGCGTTGAGAGGCGTGTGCGAAGGAAGATCGTGTTGCGGTGGGTGAAAGGGAGACGAGGAAGGGAGAATCCAGAGTGCAATGACAGACAAAAAAAAGAGCGCGCCTATAAAAATGGAGGTCCGCATGACAGCGTGAAGCGACAACGAAGTGAGTTGGCACACGTTGATAAAGAACGCATAGGGGCTAAAAAAAATGTGAACTCTGAAGACAAGCGTCTAGATGAGGAAAAAACACCACCACAGGAACAAAAATGGCACAGGCGTGAATAAGCACAGTAGGAAAGGGGGAAGAAAGAGGAAAAGAAGGGAAAGGCATAATGAAGACACAGGAACATCAATATGGGAACACATAAAGATACGGGGTGTGACTCATAGGGAAAGTGTACAAGACAAGATAGGAAGGACACAGACAATGGGTAGAGACAAAAATGGAACTTATCATACACCTATATCTTAGCGCACAGGCGAGCGACACTCAGTACTCCCGTTCGTCGACTATAGGCAAGTCAAGCCAAGGAGCGAGACAAAATGTAGAGCAGATGATGTAGGGAATGCGACACACACACCAGGCGTTTGAGTGCCACAGAAAGAGCAAAGTAGTTGAGAGAAAGAGGCTGGATACGGATAAAAATTGTAATGAAGTAGGTGTGTGTAGAAAAGACACCATGAAAGAAAATATCTTTTGAATATTACATTCACAGTAAGAGAGAAGTAGAAGATAAAGATCTGACGAGAAAGTGCGCGTTGTGTTGAATCATGTAAGTGGTGCAATTTGTAAAGAATCGTCTACAGTATTGATAGGATGAACAAAAAGTAGAGGAGAAACACTAAAGTGAAGAACACAACACGACATAGAGGAAAGATCTGAGAGCGTGAAAAGAAATAGGAGAAGGAAAACGGAAAACAATCGTGTGAAGAAGCTTGTGTTGTGAACGAATAAAAATGACAAAAGGGAATAAAATTGGAGAACAGAATATAGAAGCACAATTAACAAAGTATGTGGGAAAAGTGAACATTGCACAAGACATGAGTAGATCGGAACCCAATCAAAACACACAATGAAGACATAGGTGCGTGAAAACTGCATACAGATAAAAAACGACAAAGTGGACAAGATGTACGTATGCTGCGATCAATTCATAATATATTCACAGGAGCTGTATGTTGTAATGTCAAGGAAGAAGCGAAATATTGTGTAAAGTGTGTACGTAGACTAACACTCTGTGATGTGAACGAAATAACGGCAATGTAGTGGAGTCGACATAAAGAGGGTAGGGGATAAGTTAGATGGTGATAGTACGGCATAATCGTGAATAGTCAACTAGTAGCATAAATACACACCAAGAGTGCACGAATAGAAGAATATCTAGGTGAGTGGCACAAGTTGTGTGCGATGGTCGCAATGGTTGACGTCAATGAACACGACACATGGGGAAGGTATGTACACGAAAAACAAAAACAAGGGGTGGATGTGT